>VKKT01001213.1:117212-136108 GCA_008038995.1 Haliotis laevigata
GATTTAAAGAGAGTGCATAAAATCTTGAAAGAACTGACATTTCATGCATAAGCATTTTTATTTCCAAATAATTGCAACACAAAAAATTATACATCTCTCGACTGTACAATTCTGACTATATCGTGAGCATGTGTTTTCAATCACTGACTAAAATATACCGGGTTTTCACGAAATAACAACGGCAAGTCGCATCTTCACATAAGATTCGGAAAAGTACGGTGCAAGTCGAAATAGGGAACTGTACTGGACATGATTTTGTCAACGATGTGTCAACATTTGAATTTCCTTCATATGTGTACCATACAACTTTTTGAAAGCTCTAACCTTGCCTTGAATGTTGTAACCTTGATCAACGAACATTTACTGTCAAACTTTACGAAGATGTTGTGAATGAGGCATTTCACATATTGTTTTCTCAGTAATTTTCAGATGGCATTACTTTCATTCTTGACAAAATGTCACTATCCTCTGAAGATGGATAAGTCACCCTATCTATGCTCATCACGGTTATTAATAAAAGCCCCAAGAATAAAGGAATGAAGTATTTCCTTAAGTCTGTCCTGTGGGATAGTCTTGTATGACACTGGAAAATCAAATGTTTTGATACTGAACTGAACTTGGTCCGTTTCTGAGATTGCAAATATTCAAGCACATGTTTCTTAGAATCCTCATGACATTGATTCCGCTTGTTTCAAATACTTTCTGTGAATATGGAGAGAGTCTTTCCTTGAAGGGTTGTGATTTATCTTTCAGACAGTCATTTTGGTGATACATTTGCTGGGTACAACAATATCTCTCTCTTTATATGGGCTTTCTAAACTTTTGGAAGCCAGTAGAAAAGAAGAATTGATTCAGGCTTTAGAGTAAAGCCAAAGGCCGATAATACCGATGACTGGTTTCTACAGATTACCTTAAGTTCAAATACTGGCCTAACATATGTTTCATTGTTTGATATAACCATTCCAATAATTGGGAATTATGAATTTGTTTAGGAATCCAAGGAATACATTGTGTGATATTATGTGTGAAGCCTGCAACATCATTACTGTTAAACACCGATGTAGTGATACTATTGTGATAAATTCTAAATGTTTATGTTCAGACAATAATACAAAGGCAATGAAAACATAACAGTGTAAGTAACAATATCCATCAAAGTCGTGACAGTTTTCTTGTATGTTTTCTGTTTATATTCAGGAAATGATATGAATACAGCTGCACTTTATGAAAACTTGTCACTTTGTCTCTGACCCACTGTCCCATGGTTTTGTAATCCCTATTTCAATATCTCTATTAACAGAACCTTACGGTTGGAACTTTGGTAGCATACGTGTATTTTTCAAATTTTTCAAAGTTATTTCAAATAATTGTATATATTTTCCCTCGTTTACTTCGATTATCCTCTCGTAATTATGATTATTTTTTCACGTCAAGTCTATTTATAAAAAAAATCAAAATAGCATAGGTTTTTGTTCTTGCTGCTTCCCTCAATTGTCCATATTTCCAGTGATTTCCAACAATTACGAGTTTTTTGTCGTATTCTGGTACTATCAATTAATTTCTCGTTGGATTAAGTCCATTGTAATCCTTGAATCTTCGAGAAAATAAGGAAAATACCAACATTTGAAAGCATGGAATTAGAAATTTCGTGTTTTTACAATAAACTTGAAATGAGGAGAAAATAGTCGGAAAATTAGAAAACAATCCAAGAAATGACAAATAACTAGAAATTTCGAAGAATATTTAAGCAAGAAAATATTTTAAACAACGAGAGAAAAAGGCACATATTAGGTTTTTCAAATAACTAAATTACTAGGAAACAATCTAAATTACAAAAAGATATCAAAATTTCAAAAATACACACCACTCATAGTGAAATAACGAGAACGTTATGCTCTTGAAGTGCCACCATCAGGCTTTCCTAGCTATCACTGTAATGGTAAGTACTGCTGGATGTGTCATGGTATATGCACAAGAACGAATATTTGATGCTGCTAAGGGACAAGGCTAAATGGTATATAAGTTGCCTACCTGGGCACAAAGGAAGCTCGCACGCCCTAACCTCGGAAACCTCATTAGAGCCAGAACAGAAGGGTTGACCTGGCTGCTGGTTGCAGGTCCTACTTCGAGTGGCAGTTCGTGTCACACCAACACCACATGTCCTTGGACATCCGGGATCGATCCATAGGCCCCAGTTATTCCATGTTGAAGTCACCGAATCTGTCACATAGGAAGATTGTCGAATGATGAAGACAATATTTATTCTAAAGGCAACAGCAATTTCTTGGAGGCTATTGGGGAATTATTCTTAAACAGATGCTTCTCTTATCTTGATATCAGGTAGAGTTAATAATTGTATAGAAAAATGAGAACTTGGCAAATCATTTGGCGTCACAAAACTGAAATTCATTGCACTAACCACCAAAACTCATTCAGACACAATTCGTATACAACAGGAAGTTGAATATTCTTAATCATGTTTCTTGAATGAAGATTAGACTGTGACCAACATCACAGTCATATTCCCATTGCGTATCACCTAAATTCATATTCTAATAACTCAACATCAATATAGTCCTCAAACTGAATTAGACCCGTGAAGATCCGGGTTAGAATTGATCTTCAGTAACCCATACTTGTAAGAGGCGACTAACGGGATCGGGTGGTCATGCTCGCAAACTGGGTTGACACATGTCACCGTATCTTAATTGCGTAGATCGATGTTCATGCTCTTGATCACTGGATTGTCTGGTCCAGGCTCGATTATTTACAGACCAATACCATAAAGCTGGAATATTGCTATGTGCGGCGTAAAGGTAAACTCACTCACTCACACAAACATAATTAAGACAACAGAACCGTGCTTTAAACTAAAATGTAATATGAAGCTATACACTGATACAAATATATCTTGAAGTACGCACCACAAATGGAAGGTCCACACGATAACTCATTATTGACTGTGCCTTGGCCTGGACAGGAAGCACCACCATTGCTGGGAGGTGGGTTAGTGCAGGGCCTGGATCTGGTGATGGTGCGAATGGCTGTAGGTCCGCATGTGACAGAACATGGAGGTCCACTCCACTGTGTCCATTCACCCCAGTTCCCATTTACTGAAATCGTTAATTAAACAGTAGTTTTATCAAGGTGTACATATTTTGAATGTATTGAAGCTACGTATGAATAATGCATGTTTTGTTACTGCGTCACATTTCCAAATTACAGCAGATTGAGTGTACAGTACCAGAGTATAGGAAGCCTTATAGAAAAGACAATTACGATTTCATTTATGAATTCAAGGATTTTATTGTGTGGCATTAAATATAAATTCACCGCACATGAACACTAAAATAATGATAATTTTCCGTTGGATTTTGTTTTCAAGATTTCTCGTCATTTTGTGTCTGGCGCACTGGCACACAACCATTTATTGCACATTGCAGTATCAATATCTATGAAGGAATATATAAGTTATGCAAAAGTGTCGTTATTTCAACCATATTTTGATTATTTTCACATCATTTCCAGTAAAAGAGTACTAGTTTAAGAATATGGTAAAGCCTTGAAACTTCGACAACAGTAAGCGTGTATAAATAATGAATGTATCGAGACACAAAGTCATAATTTCCTAATATCCATTTGAAATAAGTTCAAAACAATCGGAATGACTGTAAAACAGTCGAGGTAACTAACAGTAACTCGAAATCTTGAGAAAAAATGAAATAATCAGAAACTGACCAACGTGACGAAAAACGAATCGCAATATGTTCAAATTATTTGAAATTAGTAGAAAGCAATCAGATTTACGAAAACATATAAAAAATCTGAGAAATATATCAAATGTATTCGAAAAAAAGAAGGAATAATTGAAAGAAGGACTTTCAGGTTTGAAACTATATTTATGCTTCCAAACTACCACAATTTCACTGTCATAGGAATACATCTCAAGGTCAATTCTTCTAGGTTGTGTCATTTTCTATTGACGAGAGTGTATTTTCAATTATACATTAATTCTGCCGTGAGGTAGAAAGATATTTCACATTGCTTACCTGGGCACAAAGGAAGGCTGCACGCCCTAACCTCGGACTCATCGCTAGGACCAGAACAGAACGGTTGGCCTGGCGGCTGGTTGCAGGTCCTCCTTCGAGTGGCAGTTCGTGTCACACCAACACCACATGTCCTTGGACATCCGGGATCGGTCCACTGGCCCCAGTTATTCCATGTTGAAACTAAATGATTACATTGTTGAGTTAATTTTGATGAATTGCCAGCTAATTGTTCTTGCAATGACATTAAGGTGTGCAAAGGAGATACTTTGTGATAAGACACATGCTCTTTCTCACATGTTTTGATAAAATGTTCATATTCAACATGTTGGATTAGTAAATTCAGGAGATACAATAAACAGGTTCGTGACAAGAAAATGATTATGTTATATTTGGTATGCATTATATATCCGAACCTGATCTGAATAAAGACAGACACGGACGCCAAAAGTAACGATACCTGTCTGCAAGGGAAGATAACCCATCCAGGTTCATGTTTGTGGGCATGTTCGGGTCGTGTCTCAAGTATACGTCATCGTAAGATTGATAATATATTCGATTGAGTGAGTTTAGTTTTACACTCAGCAGTATTCAAGCTATATGGCGGCGGTGTGTAAATAATCAAATCTGGACCAGACAATCCAGTGATCAATAGCATGAGCACTGATCTAACGCAATTAGGAAACGATGACATGTGTCAACCAAGTCAGCGAGCCTGACCGCGCGATCCCGTTAGTCGCCTCTTACGACAAGCAAGGGTTACTGAAGATCACTTCTAACTCGGATCCTCACGGGTGATAATATATTCGAAGTAACGAAAAAATATCTGAATGGCATATTTTTAAATTCTTCTTGTAATATGGAGACATCATTCGGAATCACTATAAAACAATCGAAGCAACGGAAAATATATCCATTTTTTTCAAAATATATGAAACAACCAGAAAATAACCAAAGTGATGAAAAAACGATTGAAACATCAACTATATTCAGTGTACTTGAAATTACTAGAAAACAGTCACGTTAAGGATACCATATATGCAACAACCCTTCCAATATTTGAGAGAAAATTAAATGAACAATTGAAACAATGAGAACTCCACTTGGACAAATAGATTTATGCAACGAAAGTGGCACCATTTGACTATCGTCACACGTCACATAATGATCAAATCATGTAGGTTGTGTAATGTTACATGAACGAACTATTCTTTATCTTATTCTGAAAATAGGTTTCTACATTCTGTCGTAGGGTAGAAAAAATCCATTTCACATGGCTTACCTGGGCACAAAGGAAGGATGCACGTCCTAACCTCGGACTCCTCACTAGGACCAGAACAGAAGGGTTGACCTGGCTGCTGGTTGCAGGTCCTCCTTCGAGTGGCAGTTCGTGTCACACCACCACCACATGTCCTTGGACATCCGGGATCGATCCATTGGCCCCAGTTATTCCATGTTGAAACTACATGATTACATTGTGGAGTTAATTTTGATGAATTGCCAGCTAATTGTTCTTGATATGGCATTAAGATGTACAAAGGAGTTCTTTGTGATAAGACACATGTTCTTCTTCACGTGTTATGATAAAATGCTCAGATAAAATATTCAACATGTACAGAATTAATGTTGGATTAGTAAATTCAGGACATACGATAAATATGTTAGTGACAAGAAAATCCTTATGCTTATGCGGAACCTGATCTGAATAAAGGCAGACAAGGACGCCAAATGAACATAACAACTCCTGTCTGCAAGGGAAGATAATACATCCAGAATCATGTTTGTGGGCATTTTCGGGTCATGTTTCAAGTGTAAATAATCTTATGATTGGGAATATAATCGAAGTAACGACAAAATATACTAATGCCCTGTTTGTTTTAGAGTCTACTTGAAATGTGAAAAAAATAGTCGGAATCTCTGTAGAACAATCGAGGTAACGACAAATAAATTGAGATATTTAGAAAATACAAGAAATAACAAAAAAATATACAAAGTGATGAGAAAAGAAATGAAACATGAGCTATATTAGATATACTTGAAATTACTTGAAAACAATCAAGTTGGGGAAAACATAATCGAGGATATTAAAACGATCTTCGAATATTTGAGCAAACATTACATAAATAATTGAAATAATGGGAACGTCCAGTTGAAAAAATATATCTATGCCACCAACGTGGCACCTTGTGACTGTCGGAGCAATGTACCTAATGGTCAAATCTTGTAGGTTGTGTGATATTATACGAACTATTATCTCTCTTATTCTGGCTTACCTGGGCACAAAGGGAGGCTGCACGCCCTAACCTCGGACTCCTCAGTAAAACCAGAACAGAACGGTTGGCCTGGCGGCTGGTTGCAGGTCCTCCTTCGAGTGGCAGTTCGTGTCACACCAACACCACATGTCCTTGGACATCCGGGATCAATCCATTGGCCCCAGTTATTCCATGATGATTGTTCTGTTTTAATAATTTGATTGTGGTGTGAATCCATATGCAGAATGATTAGCTTGGTTGTTTAGACTCACAGGATTTACATAGATGCCAGCGAACCAGTTATCATCAAAACAAATAATTATCACATCATGTCGCTGAGAAGTTATTGAAGGGATATAACGAGAAGAGATTTGGTTGTGGGTATCCGACTACACGTCTATGCCATCAGCGAGTGAAAATCTAAACTTTATCAAGCTTCGATATAAAATAACGTGTGTTTTTTTCTTTACAAGAAACGACTAATGTTCAATGTATTGTTTATTGTGTTAATGATATTCACACCTTATCCTAAAATCTTAAAGATATTTTTATTCAAGTGAAGTAAGATGTTATTTCAATCACGGTATTTAGTATCAGTTATATCAATTTACATACATACGATATTTTATTGCTTTATCACATGTCAAAAAGTTATCATCAATATATATGTAACATATTTGTATATTTCAAAAAAGTTCAAAAATCGTTAGGAATCTGTGTTAATGAAAATATTTTTTCTCAGTGGTTTAGGTCATGGAGATACGACTTCAATGCTAAGCCTATATAGAACTGTATCCATAATACTTGTGTCTTTCTCTAAACGTTCATTATAAGAAAAACCCTGCTTCCAATGAAAAGTAAGGACCATTAATTCAGGAAAACAATACTGTTTTACAACAGAAGACGGAAAACAATGAGTATACAAGGACGGAAAGATACGTAGTTTACGCACCACAGATTGACGGTCCACACGATAGGTCATTTGTTACTGTGCCTTGGCCTGGACAGGATGCACCACCATTGCTGGGAGGTGGGTTATTGCAGGTCCTGGATCTGGTGACGGTTCGTATAGCTGTAGGCCCGCACGTAACAGAACATAGAGGTCCACTCCACTGTGTCCATTCACCCCAGTTCCCGTTTACTGAAAGCGTTAATTAAACAATAGTTAAGTCAAGGTTTACATATTTTGAATGTATTGAAGTTCCGTATGAATAATGCATGTTATGTTATTGCTTTGAAAGGCGAATGTATCTTGCCCACCGTTGGAACCCGTCATGACCAAACGCAAAGGTTATTCAAATGGAACGATTTCAGTAATGTATGGCTCAAGTCAAATTAGGCATTGCATCATATTTATTGCAGATGCGTTTAATTTTGCAATTTCATCCATATGCCTACTATACAATTTGCTGAAAGCATTCAGAGTCCTGGATTATTGCTCGACATAAAGGCAAAGCATGTTGTTCGAATGTTGAAATCACCACTTCAGTCATACACCCTTGTGGGTAGTGTTTTTGTCACACTAGATCTTTATCCATAGATCTAAATATGAAATGGTCTCACGTGTCTCCTTTGGCTCAAATCCATTCGGGTAAGTTCGAGCAAGGAACTGACCATTAGATGGTTAGATCATCGATATACCTAAAGTTAAGCTCCAACTTATCATACAATTTACCTTTTTTTGATTTTGAAAACCCGAGTAGAATTCTGATACATATGCATACCCAAAGTGGTTTACCCTTGAAGTCTACTCAGATATTATCAATTAGGAAGTCCAGGATTTCACATACTATTTTCTTAATACACTGTAAATTATATACAGAACATAATAAAAATCCTTGATAGTTGTTTGGGTTGTGGTTTATATTTGGGATGGGATTTTGGTGGCACATTTGCTGGCCCTAACAAAATATCTCTCTTTGTTCGGATATTTATAGAGCATTAAAAGTACAAAAATAATGATATGTCTTCAGGTTGATAAGCACAAAGCTGATAATGACGATGGCTTGTTCAGACATGTTTTCTTCAGTTAACATCATAGCCTCATATATGTGCCATCATTTAAATTAAAATAGTGCCACTTATCAATTACGTGTGTGTCCAAGGAATACACTGTGTGACATTACATGTGAATTCTGCTACCTCATTGCTAATAAACACCAAAGTAGTGATACTTTTGTGATAGATTTCAAATGTTTATGTTTAGGCAATGATATAAACAGAAGATAAACTTAATCGACGTATCAAACACAAAAGGTGAAATTGCGAGATTTTGAAAGAAACTTGAAAATAGATTGAGAAAACAATCAAAGTAACAAGAATCAAAGCCAATTTCCATTTTTCACAATGCCTTGAAAGGAGAAATCAATCGGGATTACCAGAACGAAGTTGAAGTTATGACGAATAACTCACATCATTCGCGAAAAAGTTTGAAACAGTAAAACTCAATAATCGAAGCAAAAATAAACAATAAACAGCAAACAATCGAAATTACGAAAATATAATTTACACAAAGGTGTAAACTTTCCGACTGAAACATATTTTATGCTCCCAAAATGAAACCATCAGGTTTTTATAGCTATCTATGAAATGGCCACTCCTGTAGGTTGTGTAATGGTATAGTATATACAGTATACCCTGGTTATAATGCCCCGTTCATCCAGGATAAAAAATGGCATTATACCCAGGGTGGCATTATAACCAGGTAGGATGGTTAGACGCCATATGCAATCAACAAGGTGATTTGGCTGATTGAATGGCTGGATGACCCCGGCGTCTACCGACTGCAGGTGATTTGTTGTAGGTGGTAGGAAGCGCATTGTCACATGTGTTATCCCATTTGGGATTACATGAGTACTTAAAGCATTAATAAGTGTGGTCAATTGATTTGAGTCATGTCAAGTAACCAATTAAGGTATGTATACTACATGCAGATAGTGTAATTGGCATTATAACCAGGGGAAATGGCTTTTATTCCAAAAACCATTGGCAAATGGCATTATATCCAGGGTGGCATTATGACCACGATGCACAGTATATACTATATATACAAGAACGATTCCTTTATATTGTTCTAGGGAAAGGGTGGCATGATATTACTGAGTAAAAATAAATTTCATGTTGCTTACCAGGGCACAAAGGCAGTTCGCACGCCCTAACCTCGGAAACCTCATTAGAACCAGAACAGAACGGTTGACCTGGCTGTTGGTTGCAGGTCCTCCTTCGAATAGCAATTCGTGTAACACCAGCACCACATGATCTTGGACATCCAGGATCGATCCACTGGCCCCAGTTATTCCATGTTGAAGTCACCGAGTCTGTCATATAATACTATTGTTGAGAAATGAAGGTTCTGTACTAATCTAGGTGCAACAGAATTATCGTAGAATCTATTGGGGAAGTATCCTTAAAGATATATATGCTTCCCTCATCCTCTATCAGGTGGAGACAACGTTTAATATAGGAAAATAACCCATTGTCAATTCACAATATGTGACAAAACTGTAATTCACGCTTGAAACCCTGAGTTTGTTCCGTTGTACTAATCACCAGAATTCCGACACATCAGATTACTCGACACCTCAATAAGAACAATAAAGCATAATCTATATAATCTATAAAGATAGAATAAGGGTATTCATTTGAGATAAACACAGCCCACCATTAGCATTTCTCTCTCTGAAAAGTATATATTATTATCATAGGATATTTATGTAGCGCACATATCCACGCAACTAGTGCTTGCTCAAGGCGCTGGTATTTTTCCTCGATCATTGGATGTCAATCTCAACGGCACATCATATTATCAATCTCAACTCCCTGGGGAGTATACAACTCTTGCAGCCACTAGGCGCACCGAGTTATTGTGGCTTTCTCATCCCAACGAGGTACCCATTCACAGCTGGGTGGACTGGTACACATAATCACAGTACTTTGTCCAAGTTCACTGCATGTTGCTGTACCCGCAACTAGGTGTTTGCACGTATTCATGTGGCCACCACCTGGTCATCGGGTTCGTGACGTGGGTTCTTTTAAGAGCACAGGGTTGTGTACTGTACACTAGGGGTTGTGACAACACTGNAAGAGTCTTGATATTCTTGAAGTACGCACCACAGACAGACGGTCCACACGATAACTCATTATTGACTGTGCCTTGGCCTGGACAGGAAGCACCATTATTGCTGGGAGATGGGTTATTACAGGTCCTGGATCTGGTGATAGTGCGTGTGGCTGTAGGTCCGCACGTGACAGAACACGGAGGCCCACTCCACTGTGTCCATTCACCCCAGTTCCCATTTACTGAAAGCAGTGATTAAACAATAGGAAGGATTCGGATTATATATGCTGCGTGTTTTGAAGTTCCGTATGAATAATGAATGTATTTTCTTTGACACACCTTTCCCAATTGCATCTAATCAACAGTAAAAGATCCTATTGAACAGGCATTTCTGGCATCAACAAATCCGTAATTCCAAAACCACTCGATGACATTTTTGCTTATTACGAATTCACTAATGAATCCAAGGAATTCCTTATTTGACATTATGTGTGCATTTTGCGACATCTAACTTGTGATAATTTTCTGGTAGATGATAATTATGAACACAGGCTCATCTGATGAGGATTTCTCGTTATTTTGCCTTTGATATACTTTTACAATACAACGGAATGCATACGAGTATTTCGATGTCCCTATCTATGGAAGGCACTATGGTAGCATACATATATTTTTACAGATCAAAAGTTCTCGTTACTTCATTAATGCGTTATGCTTTTGCAAACATTCGTGTCTTTTCATCGATTATATTTCCGTAAATTTGTATTTCAAGTCTCATTTGTATTATTGTATTTTAACACCTTGAAAGTTTGAGAACGGAATCTAGAGCATGAATAAATAATCAAAGTGACGAGATAAATCTTGACATGTTATCACGGAAATAAAGAGAAAAAAATATATAACCACAGCAATGAGAAAATAGACTTGAAAAAACAAACCGAACAATGAATTGAAATAACGAGAATATTTAGACTTAAACATACCTAATGCCACAAATGCGGCACCATTTGCTTATTCTGACTGTCTACCTCATGGCCAAATCATGCATGTTTTGCAGTGTTGTATGGAGGAACTAGTAGTTTAAGTCATTGAGTAGAAATCCTTTTCACATTTGTTACCTGGGCACAAAGGAAGGCTGCAGGTCCTAACCTCGGAGTCCTCGTTAGAACCAGAACAGAACGGTTGGCCTGGCTGCTGGATGCAGGTCCTCCTTCGAGTAGCAGTTCGTGTCACACCAACACCACATGTTCTTGGACATCCGGGATCGATCCATTGGCCCCAGTTATTCCATGTTGAAACTACATGATCGCATTGTGGAGTTAAATTTCAGCGTTCTTGATTGGGCAATAGGGAGTGGAAAGGAGATACTTTGTGATAAGACACACGTTCTCTCTTCGCATGAACTGATAAAATGGTCACTAATGAAACGTACATATGTTGTCCATTGATAATCATGAAATAATAATAAATTACAAATGTATAATAAAAATACACTTGCATAGCGCCTGGCTTACCTGGGCACAAAGGAAGGCTGCACGCCCTAACCTCGGACTGCTCGTTAGAACCAGAACAGAACGGTTGACCTGGTTGCTGGTTGCAGGTCCTCCTTCGAGTGGCTGTTCGTGTCACACCAACACCACATGTCCTTGGACATCCGGGATCGATCCACTGGCCCCAGTTATTCCAAGTTGTTACTACATAATTACATTGTTGAGTTAATTTTGATGAACTGCCAGCTAATTGTTCTTGCTATGGCATTAGGATGCGCAAAGGAGATACTTTGTGATAAGACAGACATTCTCTCTTCACATGATCGCATAAACAGCTCGCATTCGAAATGTACAAATGTTGGATTAGTAAATTCAGGAGACACGATAAACATGTAAGTATTTATTATATACTGTTATAAGGATGAAGTACTATTTTTGTATTCTGGAGCAAGGTTATACATTCTGACTGATTGACTGAGTTTGGGTTTACGCCGCTTTTAGCAATATTCCAGCAATATCACGGCGGGGGACACCAGAAATGGACTTCACTTTATACATTCTGACATGGACTAGAAATACAAAAAACAGTATCACGTTGCTTACCTTGACACAAAGGAAGGCTGCACGCCCTAACCTCGGACTGCTCGTTAGAACCAGAACAGAAGGGTTGGCCTGGCTGCTGGATGCAGGTCCTCCTTCGAGTGGCAGTTCGTGTCACACCAACACCACATGTCCTTGGACATCCGGGATCGATCCACTGGCCCCAGTTATTCCATGTTGAAACTACATGATTACATTGCTGAGTTAATGCTCATGCATGCTCTGCTCAATGTTCATTGTAAATTCAGGAGATAATATAAGCATATATGTGACAAGAAAACACTTATGTTCTAACTGTTATGCATTTGCTACCTAACCCTAGTCTAAATAAATACAGAAACTGATGTCAGAGTAACATAAAAAGGACCTCTCTGCAAGGGAATATCCTCAGTTAAGGTACATGTTTTTACACGTTTGGGTCTCAAGGATAAAGTCATCGACGTAACGACAAAACCCCGAGAAATTACTAGATAATAATTGCAATACTGAGAAAGTAATTGAGGTAAAGAGCGCAAACTTAATTTGCTGTTTTTAAATGCACTGGAAATAAGCAAAACGTAATTGGATTAATGTAAAACGAGGGAAGTAACAACAAAAATCTCTAATATTTGAAACAAATCCCAAACTAATATATTGATGTGAGAACTTTTAGTTTGGTGGTATAAATATAAGTGGCACCGTTTAACTTTGAATAATTTGAAAAATGAGAACGTCCAAACTATATCTATTCCATATGGTGGCACCTTTTGACTGTCCTTGGAAACAACCAAGTAGTAGGTTGTGTAATGTTATATATACGAACATTTCTTATTATGGAATAGTTTTATACATTATGTCATGGAGTAGATAAAACTATCACATTGCTTACCTGGACACAAGGGAAGGCTGCACGCCCTAACCTCGGAGCCCTCATTAGAACCAGAACAGAAGGGTTGACCTGGCTGCTGGTTGCAGGTCCTACTTCGCGTGGCAGTTCGTGTCACGCCAACACCACATGTTCTTGGACATCCGGGATCGATCCATTGGCCCCAGTTATTCCATGTGGAAACTACATTATCAAGAAAGTGACAAGAAAATGATCTTCTATTATCTGTTATGCATTATCTGCGTAAACCTAGTCTGAATGAATTGCTGAGTGCGGCGTAAATATAAATTCACCCACCCACTAGTCTGAACGAAAGCAGGCTCGGACGCCTTGACATTACAAAGGAGATTTTCCGTGATAATACACATTTTCTCATCTCACCATGGTCCTATATAATGCTCATATTCGAAACGTACAAATGTTGGATAAATAAATTCAGGAGATAACATATAAGTGAAATGAAAATGCTTGTGATCAATTTGTTACGCATTACCTACTTAAACCTAGTCTGAAAGAAGAAAGACACGGACGACAAAGTAAAAAAACGCAAGTCAAGATAACCCATTCAGGTTCCTGTCACATCTCAAATGTAAATAATCGTATGTTTGAGAATATAACAGAAGTAATGAAAAAAAACACCCTAATGCCCTCTTTTTAAAGTCTACTTGAAACGTAGAGAAAATAAAGTGTAAAAGCGAAGGATTATGATGTCATAATACCATAACTAGACTTTGGGACTATATAGGGAGTTAGTATTTGCCTGCTTTTTAAATTTCGAGTCTGGTCCAGACAATCTAGAGGTTGACATTATGAGCACCGATCTACACAACTGGTGTAGCTTGACTACATGATCCCGTTAGTAGTTGCTTAGAACAAGCACTGGTTGCTGAAGATCAATTTCTACCCAGATCTTCAGGGATTAACCACTACCAAAATGGTTCTGATCGTTAGTTCGAATCCTTGACTATGATCCCTTCTTGCACGTTAGGATTTAACGAATGTTGTAATTTGCATCGATCATATGCTCAAAACAGAGATGGACTCACTCATTTTCAAGTATACCACGTCTGTTTTGACGAACGTCAATGAGAAAATAGAAACTAATTTATACCCACCACAGACAGCAGGCGCACATTCTTGGACTTCACTTTGGCGGTTATCTCCAGGACAGGAATCGCCACCACTACTGGGAGCCGGGTTGTTACACGACCTGATTCTTTCAACGTTGCGTCTTGCTGTAGGACCACACGTGGCGGGACATGGGGGGCCGCTCCACTGTGACCATGTACCCCAGTTCCCGTCAACTGGACCTACAAATACACGTGTACTGGTATATAATTAGTATCAAGAATAGATGGTGATAAGTGACAAAAATTCCTAAAAATATTCACACATCCCTAGGACACCTGACTGGAGGTAGATGACAGAGATGTCACGATCACTCTTTACAAAGATGAGTTCCTCAAATGCAACAATAAACCCGACGGGGTTGATATGGTTGCAGCACAGCATCACGGTCATCCCTGTTCTGAACTGTAGGAACATTATTTATTTAAATAGAACCATATCGTATATATCCTAGTGACATACTTTTGGCATAAATTTTGTATATGATGTGCGTCAGGGAAGACATTGGAATATATATATGTTTCTCAGATCTAAACCAAGCAGACTCATCTGACAATGCAGCTATTGACGTAATAAAAATCAGGATGTATTTTGTGTCAGAAATGTTGGTGTAACGTAAACAAATAGTGCAAGAGGGAATTACCGGTTTCCGATTGTATTTGAAGTTAACAATATGTTCTCAAATATATTACATCAAATGCGCCACTGTGGCGTCAACCGTGTAATAACATACCGCCACTGTGGCGTCAACCGTGTAATAACATACCACCACTGTGGCGTCAACCGTGTAATAACATACCGCCACTGTGACGTCAACCCTGTAATACCATATACCGCCGCTGTGGCGTCGACCATGTAATACCATATACCGCCACTGTGGCGTCAACCCTGTAATACCATATACCGCCACTGTGGCGTCAACCCTGTAATACCATATACCGCCACTTTGCTGTATATCGCTAAACCCCATATACCATGGTTGACTCTGAGAAACAAAAAGATTGATTGACGGATTCTGAGAGATAAAATGATAGTTTGACAACAAAATTGATGATGTAATATATGCTGTATTTGGAATTACGCTTTATTTGTAAAGTACACATTCTAGTACTTGTCTTGGGTTGAGTCCCATCCGGGATTCGAACCCACACCCTCAGAGTCAGGCACCTAATCCACAGCAGATAAGTCTAGACCGCTTAGATGCCTAGACCGCTCAGCCACCGCGGCTTCCACAAAAATGGAAGTCGGACAACTGGTTGTGCCCATCTAATAAGCGTAAATTGGCACGGCTCCCACGGCCGAAATCCATGAATACACAATGCCATTTAGATGATGATGTGAGCCCGATCTTATTATAAGTACATCACCTTCGTTATATCGACAATATGGATTCACTGCAAAATATGCACTCAAGCTCCAAACTGACTCCTGACAACGATGTCAAGTCCCTCTCCATGGAGAGTATTCCTGCTCTAATCAGCTATTGATATAAGTTTGCAATTAGTTTTTGACATACCTGAGCCAACTGTCAGCTGTGCTTCGGTCGTCTCTCCATCGTAGGTGTAGGAGTACCGCCCAGAGTCAACGACGTCGAGGGGCCTTATATACAGATACTGACTATTGCCAGCAGATGCGATCAAAAATTTGCCACCATCCTCAATGACGACACCATTTTTCCTCCATGTGCCTATGATGCCTAGAGCCGGGGCTTGAGTAAACTTCACTTCGAATAAAATTTGCTCACCAATTCCTCGACTCTCGCTTGTGAGACCCATACTGAAGACACTCGGTGCTGTTAAATAAAATTCTTTTAGAATGCATGATTTCTTTGCATCTATTTTGTTAAAGATGTGTTATGATTGTTACCAGTGAACCGTGTGCAATCTATCTACCATGAGCACTGTGTCTGATATTTTACATACATGTTGTGAAACTGTGATAAAAATCTACGAATGTTCATTCCTTGAAACCAAACGTATGACACCTTCATCGTTTTATCATACTACCCTGGCCTCATGTCACCACCATCCCTCATGCGTTAAATCTGCTTGGTCATCTAAACATATAAACATTATGCTTATATTTAAACTTCCCAAATTCCTATTTGATAAATACGAATGCAACTTCTTCTACAACAACTACTACTGCTGCTGCCCCGGTTACTACTACGTCTACTACTACGTCTACTACTACTACTACTACTACTACTACTACTACTACTACAACTATTACCTCTACTGCTACTACTACAGCTACTGCTAGTGTTGATGCCCATGCTGCTACGACAGCAACCACTACTACTGCTGCTACTACTACAAAGACCTACTGTTGCTGCTGTTCRGACTACTGTTACGTGTTCTTCTTCTTCGTCTTCTACTACTACTACTACTACTACTGRTACTAKAGTATTGTGTACATACCACACGTTGCTGGCGCACAGGCTTCGTTTTGACTCTGCTCCCGTTGCCCGGAGCAAGGGGCGCCGCCATCTATGGGAGCTGGGTTGTCACAATTCCTGGATCTAGTGATGTCGCGTCTCGCTGTAGGACCACACGTGGCAGGGCAGGAGGGAACACTCCATTGGGACCATGTTCCCCAGTTCCCGTTAACTGGACCTAAAGTAAACAAATGTTCAAGTTTTCTACATACAAAATAGGTTTGTTCCCGGCTTMTTCCTAGTTTGTTTGAAGCCTGGGATAAAAAAGTTGGAATCACGGTATATAAACCACATGATGGTGATGACGCTTTTCTATTTGATTCAACCTGGCAAGAGTTGAGAGCAGGTAAATATAAAATTTTCACTGACACATGTCAATGTTTACTGTACATCTAATGTTTACTTTATTTTTTTCTAATAATGTTTACTCACATTACCTTTTATGAGTTCACAACTGATTATATTAGCCACAAACGTATGTTTGGAAAACATTTAACTTGAATCTAAAGTCAAGTTCTAATACCAAACAAAACAAACAGTGAGTCTGATTTGGCATTTCTATATCTTGGAAACTTACCAGTAAATAAAGGAATGAAAACCATGTTCATTTTTAAACAAATCGTTAACTATTTATGGCAACATTTTCTCAAGTGATTATTCTCTATTTCAACATTCTTTAATTCATGAACGGCGTACTACCTGTGGTATATATTGTGTAGAAGAGTGAATAGAAACACTATACCTCCAGAAATCAAAATCTGTGAGTCACTCTCTATCGTCAAGTGAAAAGTTAAAACCCGCCTGTTTCACAGTGCTTATGACTGACTCTATTCTTTTCAGCGCGTTGAGCATTCTTAAGTGTGTAGACATTTGGGCTCTGTAAGTGACCTTATCATTATTATATTGTTGCAGTCCTACACTCAGCGTTAAAAAATTAAACTGTTCCATTATTTGTATAGACAAGTTTGGTTTCATGGCCAGTCTCGGCGTGGCTGACACGGAACTATATAACATGCTAGTGCCAGAACATACCACATGCAGGTCCACACGGTTGGAATGCACTCTGGCTTCCTACTCCAGAACAGGAATTGGCAAAGGAGCAGGTCCTGCTTCTGCTAGCATTGTGCATGGCTGTAGGACCACACGTGACCGGACAGGGGGGACCGATCCACTGTGTCCACTCCCCCCACACTCCCACCACAACATCTGAAAACAGACAGACACTCTTGACTCAAATGATACCGATAGACAAAAGAAGGTGTACACGTACAAATTTGATTTGACCAATAATTACATAACGTTACCAAAATGTTCATAGGCCGAATATTTCGCCAAAACACTGCAAACTATATATATATATATATATGTGTATATATATATATATATATATATATGTCGTATAACCATGTCTTGTTTATTTTATTTTCAGCCACCATCAAGCATAGGTATTTACTTTCCAAGGCACATCTGTCTATATGGTGATTAATAATAATAATAATGAGTGAATTTGTAACGCGCCAAACTCTACGCKAGCTGGTATGCTCATTGCGCTTCATWTAAAGTTATTTMGGTGAGAGTCTAGACAAAGTACTTCTTAAATAAAAACGTTTTGAGGAGAGTTTTGAAGGAGACCAATTGCTTGCTCAACAGTAACTTTAACTATTTTCTGAAACTTCGAATATCTGTATCATGCAAGCAGTAACTATCAAACACTATCACACGCTGGCAATGTGTGAAGCCCACGATATTGCTGGAGTATTGCTAAAAGCGGCGTGAATCCCAACTCACTCTGAAATGTTAAATGGCTCCCTTTTCTCACATTTCAGCATCGTCTAATTTTCATTTAACGAAGAGAATTATTGATAAACCAATCTCAGGAAGTTCCCGATCCAATAAACATGCACATGAATTCACCTTGCGTGCCTTCAATTCCATATATAGAGCGCCAACTTGCTAAAACACAATTACATCCTTTCAGTAAGTTGATTTATTACTTAAAAGAGGTATTTCCCATGGCGTAT
>VKKT01001213.1:140955-152973 GCA_008038995.1 Haliotis laevigata
TCCTTTCGACTTCGACGTGACGGATGTAACTGTTATTTCGTTTGCTCTACTCTCACACAGACACACACACACAAATGACGACAAACAACGGCGTTGCAGTAATAGAAAGATTATATACACATAGTCATGGTTCATTCCCACACCAATACTATCGGTAATTTAGATGCTTCAATAAATCAAGGTAGTTATTTTATTATCAAAGCTCAAAAATGAGGACAGTGTTTATGGATATACAACGTCTTTATTCTGTATGGGCGACGTTTCGACACAGATTTTAATGTCACTTGCTAAACACTAAATGTTCTTGCTTGACGACATTAGAATATATGTCGAAACGTCGCCTATACAGAATAAAGAAGTTGTATACCTCAAAAATTGTCCTCATTCTTCATCTCCTCAACTTCTAGAATGCCAATCAAAAAATGTATTAAGCTCAGTCGAATTTCCTTGATGCATCAGTGAAGATTATAACTTGAGTTCGACTTTTAACTGAAGGACGCTATTGTAACGTTTCATCGCCGTGTTCATACTTGCATACACTCTAAATCCATTGAAAGCCAGGGGCGTTACGACATTATGGTGTCTACACTTAAGGGCTGTAATAATCATAAATATAGTGCGACGATGATAAAATCCATCTCCAGAGAAGGATTGCCAAGTTATCAAATGCAACATAATCGCTGAGGACACCATTGTACTGTAAGCCTGTTCCCAATATTTCCCACATGAGTCATCGTGAGTAAAACATGCGCCAGCAACTACCACAGTGTAAAACACCCGTTTCAGCTGAAGAAGTCAGTGTCTTCTGGAGGCAAGCAGTTGAGTCTAATGGCGTAATTTCGTCACACTCCAGGACATTGGGGGTACTCCCACAGGGGGTATGACTACCGACAGGGAACAATGCCCACACCCCTTTTCGCTGTTGTCAACACTGACCCGAGATTGTCTGTTATCAATGACATTCTCTACCTTTTCTCGCAAATAGATACATGCGTGAATACCCCTTTGATGTGAATGCCCATAGTTGTCTGTCGGGTATAGGCGCGTACAGATTTAGAGGTATTCACAGCTGGCTAGGAAGGGAATTGTAGGGTAACAACGTTTCATTGTTAGAATACAGGTCATCCTAATGATCGAATTTGCATCTCGTAGTCTTGCCACGGTGTTGTTGAGTTTTATCTAAGACTTTTCAGAGTTACTTGGCAACACTACACCTATGCTAGAGCGTTTCTTAGGTGTATAATTCAAGGCGTTCTCCAACATCAATATGACATGATATAACTGAAATATTTCCCAGGGGCGTGAACCACACACACACTATTACTCATTCATGTTTCACAGTACAAAAATCTTCAAATATCCTTGTATAAAGACAAGACTTTTGTGTAATCTAAAGTTATAAACTATTACCGGTCTGTTGATAAGTGAGTTGAAGGCCGATGATCAGACATATTCCAGTCACAATTAGGTTATGGTGTAGGGACGTCATCTATAAAACAACACGTGTTAATAAGACATTTGTTAACGTTAACCCATATCATACATTTCACAAAATAACTTATAAACGTTGAACACATGAAGCAGATCGAATGACTAATATGCTTGGGATTCATATTTCCTTAATATATACACCTGTACTGTATAATTTATTATAAAAACGGTATGTCCGTCATATCTTATACAAATAAGTTATAAACTTTGAGAAATGAATACGAAATAAAGAAATTAAGACGATCGAGTGACCAACATGCTTGTTTATACATAATACCTAAATATGTTCATCGGCAATACTTAATTCATTATAGAAACAGTATTTCCGTATTACTTCGAGGATAAAAAGGCTTACCTCTGACTTTGAAATGACGTCTCTCAGAATCGATTGTCTATATCAGCTTGTTCCTTGAAGGCGTTGTTTTAGCACGGGTTGTAGATCCAGCAAGACTGCATACCGTCACACCCAACCCACTGAACAGTGTGTCACGAATGTGAAGCCCGCTACCGTTAACGTGAATAGCGTTGAATAACTACACGGGTGATTGTTTGCGTTCCCCGAGTCGCTTGTATGCCTTTGTATATTTTCCTCAATCGAAACAGCAATAGAATCAATATACGGGGTGGTTAAACGGGTATGTAGGACAGAGCCCCGCTTCATAACTCGTGCAGCGAAGCTAGCCTGACGCGTTCGACTGGTTTAATCTTCTACATGCGCAGTGTTAGCTGTGTGCGGGGTTCATAAACGTCATCACGAAATGATAATATTTCAAAACAATTAAACCCCAGGGGGATATCGAGGAAGAATAGGGTCCTGGCTCTCAATGTTTGTCGTAAAACCAAGGGGGTTAAGTCCGTGCCGGTCTCATAACCTCTCGGGTCGTTTACGCTACCACTGGGCGTAACTTTTATAAATGAACACTTTTGCTAATTGCACATAATACACGTGAACGTATCATTGTATTAAAACGTAATTAACGTTACAAAAACAACATGGGCATACGGTAAATATATACACACAGTCCTCCTTTAACTCAAACACACACTTCGTGTTTAGAACGGTTGTTCAAGCATACATTTCCCTCTCTCTCATTCTCTCTCTCCCTCTCTGTCGGTCTCTATTCACATCTCTCTCTAATATACAGATACATTAATTTTGTTAATTAGGAAACAATTTCACCGTTGGTGTCGATTAGTTAACATACATATATGCAACCTAGCTCCGAGACAAATAGCAACAGAGGGCGATCGATGTAACCTAAAAACAATGAAAGTGACAAAACCGTTATGCGACCATGAGAATTTTTGGCTAAAAGGATAGTCGACTGTACAATTCTGGTAACATGAACATGTGTTTGTGAATCAACATCAACATAGTGATGATACCAGGTATTCGCGAACCAAACCCCTCCCACATAGACTAACGTTTAGTATCTGAATACATATAAGTTTGATAGTAACAATAATCCCATTTAAATTGAAAAGGAGCCCCAGGGAGACCAGAGATCCTGAAGCTGAAGAAATGTAGGCTTGCTTTATTTAGGGCTTTAGCATTGCAGAGAGGGCTTGGCAGTAGGAAAATAATGTGGTTCAGGGACTGTGAGTCAGACTACCCTCCCACCTTACAATAAATGTGTATCCTTGCTATACAAGTCAGTTCACCTCATGACCTGACCCCCTGGCTTCAAGATGCTCCCCTTTAACCAAGGCTATGCGCCTCGAGCATTTGTGTTCGTCATTCAGTGTTGAATGCACTTCCTGTCATCGTAGGAATGTTCTCAGTTGGAGATATAACGGACTGTACAAACAGCGTGAATAGAATAGCCTAGATCTGTCCCGACATTTGTACTGTACAGTGTGTTGTATGGTCACCCCCGCTACAGTTGCTGCCTCATCAACATTGCTATTGTCAGTTCTGTTTGCAGAGATTCTTGCTTCATCGGTTACCGACGTCACGCAGATCACCCGGGTTCGATTCCCCACGTGGATACTTTGTGAAGCCCATTTCTGGTGTCCCCCGCCGTGATCTTGCTGGAATATTGCTGAAAGCTAAAACCTCTCTCACGCTTCTTGTATGTTGACAGCAACGCCGAGTTTAGTAGATAAGGCTGCTGCTTTCTAAATGCAATATGGTTGTTTAAAATAATATTTGAAACTAATCTAACCGTGAAAGTTTACTGACTTCACAGTTGTATTGCTATGCATACTGACACTACTTTTGCACATAGTTTACAAAATTGTCACCATGACAAATAACAAAAAACATATAGGCGGATCCAGAGGGAGGGTGCAGGGATGCGCAAACTCACTTTTGTCCTGAAATTTATTAAATGACCATTGACACTCTCGTGAAAATTAAGTGGGCACATCTCCTTTCTAAACAAAAACTGTATCCGCCCCTGAAACATTAGCATTGTTTCAATCCTTCAAAGGTGATGCTTGACACAACCTTTCTTTCAAGTTATTTCCACAAATGCGTCGTTTCAAGAGAGTCTTCATCTTGCGACGACAGTCATTACCAGAACTGTATGCGTGAACTGTTCAAGTGGAACTCCCCTGTGTCAGTGTGCGGGTGTAGTCGATATAAAGGCGATAGAACGCCAAAGTGATTAATCATTTACACAGCTATTGAGCCGAGTATCAATCATAGGTGATGTCAGCCGCGGAGGTTGTTTTCAATCGATTTTCCTGACACAGGTAATAAAACAGGTGATGACTCTTTTAGGGAGTGACACTTTGTTCGTTTCAAGAAAAGATGGTATCGTGACTGCTCCTAAAATATATTAGCGCTTACCCAACTCCAGTTGTTTCGAGTAACAAAACATAGAAACCTTCAATCTAGTGAATTCCTGACAAAATAACGGTTGGGTCGTAGAAGTAGAAGATACTTTTCGACGGCTGACGAACTGTTCATTTGTAGACTGCTTCTAATCTGAAAGAATTCCGTGATCATATCCTGTTTTCAATAAAAGAGTGGAAGGTGTAGATTTGGTTGACAATGGTGGAATACGTTTCAAAGGCTTCATAACCTAATGTACTGCTGCCTGAGACAGTTAGGGGTTATGTTGGACAGCAAAAAATAGGATGTTTTGGTCACCAACAGCAACCAGAAGGAAGTTCTGGTTTGTTGATGTCTGAGTGAGTGAGTTGGATTTCACGCCTCTTTTAGCAAAATTCCAACAATTCCACGGAGGGGATGCTAGAAATGACGGCACACATTGTACCCATGTGGGGAATTGAACCCTAGCTTTACAACTAGGCTACCCCACGGGCCCTGTTGTTGTCTGAATGTTGAGTAGACACCAAACCAGTATAATCACTCACGCATAACTCTTACTCCTACGGCAGATTGGGCAAGTGGGAAAGAATCAGCTAGCTCACAAGTCGATCTGATTGCTCACAGGTCCGTTGACTGGGTATTGTAAAGCGACACAAATGCACCAGAGCGTTGACATAGTTTCATTATAAATATGAATGATCAGCACATTAGATCAATAACGATGAATGTCTATTTAAGATCTGGTCGGATGAAATACTATTCGTGTCACGCTTAAACAAACAACAGGTAGACTATTATGTGCTGCTATACGTCTGCAAATGTGATGCAGGAAGGTATTTTAAGTCGTCACTTGTACTTGTACAATATGACCCATGAATATCCTGGTTATAATTGGTTTTCAGCAACCCTTGCTTGTAAGAGGCGACTAATGGGATCGGGTGGTCAGGCTCGCTGACTTGGTTGACACATGTCANTGCCTCATCAACATTGCTATTGTCAGTTCTGTTTGCAGAGATTCTTGCTTCATCGGTTACCGACGTCACGCAGATCACCCGGGTTCGATTCCCCACGTGGATACTTTGTGAAGCCCATTTCTGGTGTCCCCCGCCGTGATCTTGCTGGAATATTGCTGAAAGCTAAAACCTCTCTCACGCTTCTTGTATGTTGACAGCAACGCCGAGTTTAGTAGATAAGGCTGCTGCTTTCTAAATGCAATATGGTTGTTTAAAATAATATTTGAAACTAATCTAACCGTGAAAGTTTACTGACTTCACAGTTGTATTGCTATGCATACTGACACTACTTTTGCACATAGTTTACAAAATTGTCACCATGACAAATAACAAAAAACATATAGGCGGATCCAGAGGGAGGGTGCAGGGATGCGCAAACTCACTTTTGTCCTGAAATTTATTAAATGACCATTGACACTCTCGTGAAAATTAAGTGGGCACATCTCCTTTCTAAACAAAAACTGTATCCGCCCCTGAAACATTAGCATTGTTTCAATCCTTCAAAGGTGATGCTTGACACAACCTTTCTTTCAAGTTATTTCCACAAATGCGTCGTTTCAAGAGAGTCTTCATCTTGCGACGACAGTCATTACCAGAACTGTATGCGTGAACTGTTCAAGTGGAACTCCCCTGTGTCAGTGTGCGGGTGTAGTCGATATAAAGGCGATAGAACGCCAAAGTGATTAATCATTTACACAGCTATTGAGCCGAGTATCAATCATAGGTGATGTCAGCCGCGGAGGTTGTTTTCAATCGATTTTCCTGACACAGGTAATAAAACAGGTGATGACTCTTTTAGGGAGTGACACTTTGTTCGTTTCAAGAAAAGATGGTATCGTGACTGCTCCTAAAATATATTAGCGCTTACCCAACTCCAGTTGTTTCGAGTAACAAAACATAGAAACCTTCAATCTAGTGAATTCCTGACAAAATAACGGTTGGGTCGTAGAAGTAGAAGATACTTTTCGACGGCTGACGAACTGTTCATTTGTAGACTGCTTCTAATCTGAAAGAATTCCGTGATCATATCCTGTTTTCAATAAAAGAGTGGAAGGTGTAGATTTGGTTGACAATGGTGGAATACGTTTCAAAGGCTTCATAACCTAATGTACTGCTGCCTGAGACAGTTAGGGGTTATGTTGGACAGCAAAAAATAGGATGTTTTGGTCACCAACAGCAACCAGAAGGAAGTTCTGGTTTGTTGATGTCTGAGTGAGTGAGTTGGATTTCACGCCTCTTTTAGCAAAATTCCAACAATTCCACGGAGGGGATGCTAGAAATGACGGCACACATTGTACCCATGTGGGGAATTGAACCCTAGCTTTACAACTAGGCTACCCCACGGGCCCTGTTGTTGTCTGAATGTTGAGTAGACACCAAACCAGTATAATCACTCACGCATAACTCTTACTCCTACGGCAGATTGGGCAAGTGGGAAAGAATCAGCTAGCTCACAAGTCGATCTGATTGCTCACAGGTCCGTTGACTGGGTATTGTAAAGCGACACAAATGCACCAGAGCGTTGACATAGTTTCATTATAAATATGAATGATCAGCACATTAGATCAATAACGATGAATGTCTATTTAAGATCTGGTCGGATGAAATACTATTCGTGTCACGCTTAAACAAACAACAGGTAGACTATTATGTGCTGCTATACGTCTGCAAATGTGATGCAGGAAGGTATTTTAAGTCGTCACTTGTACTTGTACAATATGACCCATGAATATCCTGGTTATAATTGGTTTTCAGCAACCCTTGCTTGTAAGAGGCGACTAATGGGATCGGGTGGTCAGGCTCGCTGACTTGGTTGACACATGTCATCGTATCCTATTTGCGTAGATCGATGCTCATGATGTTGATCACTTGATTGTCTGGTCCAGACTCGATTATTTACAGACCGCCGCCATATAGCTGGAATATTACTGAGCGCGGTTAAACAGCAAACACACTAAACTCACCTGTATAATTGACAAGCAAATCGCTTTCCAGGGTATATTTTGCTGGAAATTGGTAAAGGCCTCTCATAACACCTAAAGAGTACCTACAGTTTTCTTTGTTAGTGTCGCAGTGCTGGAAACACAGGTCTGGACAATTCCAACTACATAACACCCTGTAAACAATTATTGACTGACACGATGAGTAATTGATATGTTAAGCTGGGGTACGATGATAGTGTCATCCAAATCAACGAGGGTGACTGTCGTTAGCCAAATCAACAGAGGTAACAACCGTCAACCAATAGAACGACAGTGACTACCATCAACCAATACAACGACAACAAGGGTGAGTTGAACGATGATGACTACCATCAACCAATACAACGAGCGTCACTGCGGTCAACCAATACAACGAGGGTGACTACGGTCAACCAATACAACGACAGTGACTATCGTCAACCACTACATCGACAGTAACTACCATCAACCAATACAACGACAACGAGGGTGAGTTGAACGATGATGACTAACGACAGTGACTACCATCAACCAATACAACGAGCGTCACTACTGTCAACCAATACCACGAGCGTCACTACTGTCAACCAGTACAACGGGGGTGACTACTGTCAACCAGTACAACAAGGGTGACTACGGTCAACCAGTACAACGAGGGTGACTACCAGATTACTTGGCTGCTGGTTGACTCTAACCCGGATCTTCACTATCGACAGATTCAGTACTCTGGTACGTGTACTCGTTTGTTTTTTTGCGGTGGTGTTCAGCCAACACTTACAACGATTACATGTCTAAAAAAAACCCCAATAGTCCAGTACACTCAATGTGCCTTTGCATCTGTTTGGATTGGGTGGGATCCCAGTTTAACAGGATAGGCTCATTCGTTCACAGTTGTATTTTTAATATCATCACTAATTTGTTCAGAAACACCTGCGTATGATATACTCATGGAAACAAATAAGGGAACACGTGAACGTGCAAGTGTTCCCTGATTCTTCCAGGTTTCTTCAGAAGGTATGTATAGCGCTGTGGGTGAAATTCTAGGAATAAATAAAGGAGCTCTTGTACTTTCATGTGTTCCCTTTTTCGTTTCCATGAGCATAAAATCGGAATCAGACAACGGAAGGATGTCTGTAGGTAATGGAAAGATTTTGTCACATTTACTTAAATATGATATAGTAAACTGTACAGCCAAATATACTACCAATTTACAGAAAAGGCTATCCTTCAGTAAATACTGAATTGTTAAAATGTTTCTCGAAAGAATAGTACCTGAGCACAAAGGGGAATTGATAAGTTTATCAAATGTGGGAAATTATAAAACAGATTATAAAACATTTGCAGTCAGATTATCTATATCATGCTGTATTACAAATGTAATGTACACAATATGCAGATCATTCACAATACAGTGTACAGCATCCGGTGCAGATCACTTATAAACATAAACATGGTACAAAGGTAAGTATTTACGAAATACCAATTCACTGGGAAATATTTTGTAACCAAATAATACAACGATATATTACAATATAATACATTGTGTACGTGTTAGTCGAACATAAAATACATATTTCAAAAATAGAATGGACATAGTGAAAAATATATTATAAAAATAGACACAAATATTTAAGTTACTAATTCGTACGTTAACCCATGACTGGTTAAGATCGGGTTCATGACAGCCAGTGCCATGAGAAATAAACAGATGAAGAGCAGGATACAGATCCTAGATCCCTGGCAAGGATTGTGGTCGGGCTGACTATCGATATAGACCATAGAGATCGATAATCCTAAACTAAATATCGATCGATTACCGATCAATATCGGAGACGTAACTCTGAGCAAAATTGCAAAAAATGTCGGAAAGAAATGAATATATTTCACATCAGTAGTGAGTTGTGACATGGTATTACATGGATGGTATATAAACAGCGTCCTGAGCATAATTTATAATCAGACCATAAATAAAGTCTTTTGTATATTGTGTCTATTGTATAAACTTGAATTTTGTGTGAGAAAGTGAAAACTTTTTCATTCACAAAAGTTAAAGAACGAATTATCGATAAGACAATTTTCAATCGATAATCATCATTATTGTTTCCGATCGACGATATTTCCGATTATCGATCAGTTTAGCCAGCCCCAGCTTGTGGTATCATGGACAGTGACGGTCCATGATGTATATTGCAGTTTTCTACCAATGTTTCTACACAAATGGAAGACAGGAATGCCGCATCAGCATATCAGCTCCATTTAGAAACAGTAAAGATGTCCCTGAATCGAAATGCCCTCTCCCTGTATTATTTGAACAAAGTGTCAAGTTCCTTCTCCGTGTAGTTCTTTCAGAAGAAGCCGGGGTTACAGCTGAACACTTGTAACTGAAATACAAAGGATGAGTTGGTTAACCTCTTTGTCTTTAAAACATATATTTTAATTGTGAGCCGGGTGCTACTTCTTCAGTCTTTTAACAAAGGCTCAAGTTCCTTCTTCGTGTTGCTGATTCAGACGAAGGAACCGGGGTTACAGATGGACACTTGTAACTGAAGCCCAAAGGGTAAGGCTTCCTTTTTCACTTTTTAAAAGAATATTTGGACGTGGTCTAAAAAACGACAAAATGCACTATTGAGTCATGGAAGTGTTTGGTCCATCGCATGATCGTTTGGTTTGTTTAGAGTATGGTGGGAATATTGCAGCGCAGCGTCAGGCAACAGTCAAATTCAGTCATTTTCGGGAAGGTGCAGGGCGAAGGACGATAAAGGACAGTTATGGAACTTCATTAAATAATCACACACTTCCACGGCTTCTTTAAATGTACATTTTAGCTTTTCGAAATGGTTTACTTGTAACTAGAGAGAGAATGAGTGATTGTCGAAAACTGTCAAGAATAGTAAAATTTTAAAAATCAAATTGAACATCATTTAGTCATTGAAGTGACATAGTTTTACCTTCATTTCAGAATCAGGATATACATGTACGTTCATGTGAACATTTATATAATCTTAACTGCGAGGAAAATGAAAATTTTCACAACTGGATTCGACCTAAAATATACAAACCTCATTAGAATGTAAGCTGAAAACTGACCCCGAAACACTGAACACTCGAGGTTCAAATTACAACCAGAATACCTGTATTAAATACATCACCGTCGATAACAGTTTCATTTTTTATTTTATTCTTAGTTGCGTTCAAACACAGGTGTATTCCCTCTCCTGCTCGACAGATTGCATACATTTGTTTAGTTTAATTATAAGCAATTTGGACTATATCAGTGCGTGGTAGCTTGGTGCTTGAGGAAACCCCAAAGTGGTGCAGGTGACAACTACGAGCTCGTTTATGGTACTTCTACATCTAGGAACATTATCAGGATGCGACCACATGATCTCAGGTGTCTAGTGGGACCAAGGGACACAACTCTGTACACGGTGCCTTCTAGACTGCCTGCTGGACCATACAGCAGCAATGAAGACAATACTCACAACCTCCCATAAGAAAACTTACAGAATCTAAGGAGCCAATAAACCTCGATGCTGTTGCTGTTGACGACTCATCTGTGCCAAAATTCAAGCCACACTCAAGGATGTTGCAGTCAGAAGCTGTGAGGCAGAAAACATTGGTATTATAACCATATGTCAATGATCGTGTTATGTGACTGAAGTTCTAAGCATTCAAAGGTAATTTGAGACTAGATATGACACACACAGAAAAAGCAAATCTGAGATGGAAGTATAGACGTACTCATACCCCATACACGACCAACCCGAATGTGGGTTCAATACTAAGTGTGTCCTTAAACCTTGAAGATGTTAAGTAAGGCTGGGCTATACAGGTGCACCCCATATTGATGCTTTAGTTCAACTACCTTTATGTATATGTAATCTGGACACTATAGGTGTTGGCAGGTAACCAAACTAGCTGGGACTGCCAATACGTCTTCGTTTAGTTTCACTGAGAATCCTGGGGTCTGATAATGTATGACCCTGTTCGCCATGACCTACCATATATTTTTGAGATGTAGACATTAGATCCTGAGGTCAGCACTCCCGTCAGCTCTCGCCCATCGTACAGAATACTCACAGTCTTCCACTCTGTCCGTCTCATTCCCTGGCGGAGAGTAACAACAATGTCAGAGACACTGGTTCCAGTAAACACATCATTTATCATAGCAATTCCAGTAGCTGTCCTAGAGTATACCTGATTTGGCTTGAGTCTCACCCTTTTATTGTTTATGTCACACTCTCACACAACTGATAAATCTCACGCCATACTTGGTACATATGAAAAATAAAGATAAAAATCCGATTCTGGAGTTCTGTTTCGGTCTGAATATATCTTTTTCAGCGGATTTTCTTAGAAAGGAATTTGAATTATTCCTTGGCTTCGAGGGGTGCTTCCTCTCTTTTTAGTCGAGCCATAGGTACAGCGAAAAGAGGGTCAAGCCTTTTACACATGGTATTATTACAAAGAAACCGTCATACAAATCTTGCTCAAAACATTGCTTGGTCATAGTTACAATACTAGAAACTCTTTTAAACCTTTTAACGGTATTTGGGGAACATTACTAAATTTGACGCATTATTGATATTTTGACTTTTACTATTCATGTATTTCTTCAGTTAAACAATTGATTTTCCTTTCAACAAAATAATGTAGTGGTTAGCGGGTCCGTCCGGAGAGCGGAAGGTCGCGGGTTCGATCCCCGGCCGAGTCATACCACTGACTGACTGACTGAGTTTAGTTTTACGCCGCTTTTAGCAATATTCCAGCAATA
>VKKT01001215.1:23495-37962 GCA_008038995.1 Haliotis laevigata
AGGAGGGTGTACCCCATGGATGAAGACGGAGACCAGATGACCACAGTGATGGGTGGCGGTGACGGGGGGCACCTGCAGGAAGAGGACAGTGATGATGAGGAGAGACCACACACATTCAACACCGCTGACAATGACAGTAAGAATATCACGTTTAAGTGGTTCAGTGAATTTGGTTTCAAGCCGCGTATAACAATATTTAGTTATGTCATGGCGTGTCAGCTCCCTGAAGGAGACCAGTCAAAGATAAAACATGTTTTAGACACTTACCGTTTTAATGGCACCAGTGAGAACTCTGGTATGGTGCTGACAATGGTGCTGGTATGGTGCTGGAACCATAATCAGATTGAACCTGGAGTCTTGCATGGTGAAAGGATGTATCTGTGTACAGGGAACTTCGGCGACTGAGAAACACTGTACCAAAATAAGACGGCTAACGCTTCTTAGTCCGGAGTGATTCACCAACATAAGTAACAAGCGTCGTGTTTGCTGCTGTTTGTTGTTTAATACCTCCCTACCATGCTTTAGATATATGACCAGGTCCTGCTTCTAACGTTGCCGTAAGTCCATGTGAAAGCATGGGAATGTTATTATTTACGGTCGGTATAGCAAGAATATAGCACTTAACATTTTCTTTTTAATGACAAATATTCATGCTTTTCTCCCTCTCCTATTCACATAGGCTTTGGTCGTCAACTGTTGTTGGCCTTCTCAATCACACGGAACGCGGAGAAGATACTCAGCAGCACGTCGGGGGAGGGCAATCTTGGCTGTATCCACGGGATCCGGGTCCTCAGTATGGCCTGGGTCATCCTCGGACACAGTTTGTCAAGGGCAACATTTAACACAGGTAAAGTTAAAAAACGTTTTGTAAGTTTGTTGTTTTACGCTGCACGCATCTACATTTCAACTATATGACGGCAGTGTGTAAATAATCTAATCTGGACCAGATAATCCAGTGATTGACATCATGTGCATCGATCTTTAAAATTGGCATACTATGACAATCATTTTATTAATGCTATCACGGACGTCCATTAGGGCCTGTTGTAAATTTCCAAACTTATATCTTGGAAAGTATAGTTTTATCCGACATTGTCAAGTCAGAGCTGAAAGTGAAGACCTTTCAACATAGTAATACTATCTTAAACTTCTAACTAGAAAAGTAATATCTAGAGTCCATACAAACTTCACCCCACCCCACCCTCAAAACCCCCCACCACCAATATCCCCTCCTTCGAACATAATATAGTCGGTTCCTTTAATGAAATTTAACTTAAGAATTTTAAAAGATGTCTTGGTCCAATTTGGCTTCCGTATAATCACCTCGGGGATGTATCCATGTTTGACTCTCCATATTTGTATGCAAAATATGTTATTTTCGCTGTTTCTTTTTCATTTTTGAAATTCTAACATTTTATATTCATAATCTCTGCTGCCACTATGGACGTAAAAATGTTGTCCCACACAATGTTATAACAAGAAAGGGGTCTAGTGGTTAAAGCCTTGACTTGTCACGCCAAAGACCCGGTTTCGATTCCCCAAATGGGTACAATGTGCGAAGCCCATTTCTGATGTCCCCTGCCGTGATATTGCTGGAATATAACTAAAAGCGGCGTGAAACCAAACTCACTCACTCACTATAACATGAAAACTACCTGACATGTTATGGAAATATTGTCTGTGCAGCTGAGAACTTGGTTGACTTCCTGGACAGGATCAAAGACTTTACCATGCAGGCTGTAATCAACGGTACGCTCTCAGTGGACACCTTCTTCCTCCTGAGGTATAGTACAGAATACTGCAGCTGTCACATGACTTACCATGTACCACTAACTGAGATTTTGACACTATATAGTTGATCATGTTATTTGTAAAAACAGCATCACCACCATAGCATACATATATAAGACATAGTTTATTCTCGAAAACCACCAGTGGAGGTACAATACACATAATGAATAACGAGATGGAGGGAATTTACATTGATTCATAAAGTTAACACACAAACACTTGGAAAATATATCAAGAAATACAGATATTACATTTAAAACTTGTATAATATTTTAAACTGAATTGTAATTTAAATCGTTTTGATGTAATGTTTATAAATTTTGCGAGGTTGCGCAATATAGTAGTTCTTCTTGAATTAAATAAGTTTGCCTTCTTTAGTGGATTGGGCCAGTGCACATATTTATGAGATCGATCCAGCGTAAAAATGTCACATTTAATAAAAAAAATGAGAGTCATCTGCAATAGCAGGAGAATTGCATAACAGACAATTTTTCTTCTCTGGGTACACCACTCCAGCGGCTAGTTTCAGTCGGGAACATATACTACAGGTCAAAAGAGGGTATTGCATCGGACATCATTTTGGTCTGTGATGTTTCAAATTTTGAAATGTTCTCCACATGTCTACCACTAAACGTTTGACGGCTATGCTAATGTTGTGGATACTACCAGCAGTGCAGGACATAGGCTTACCATTTTCGCTGACATGCAATGTATGTTTTCAGATAAAGACTGATAACTGAATCACGTATTCTTGTTCTTTTCGCAAGTGTCATCGCTGATGTGTAGTGCTCCTTTCACATGATGATCTCCGCTATTTTGCCTTTAACGCCTGATGACATTTGTTTAGGCAGATAATGGAGACTGTTTATTCTCTGGCCTTGACTTACATACTTACGTTTTTCACAGCGGCTGTTTGGTCTGTTATTTGTTCCTGAGAGAGTCCAAGAAGTCAATTACAGGGAGACCAACCGTAAAGCAAATGGTGTTATACTACGTTCACCGATACTGGAGGTAAAGGCAGTCAAAACACCACAATAAGAATTGTCTTATACACTTATTTAGGTCTAGTTACATAAAGGATAGACACAAGAAGGCGCAATGAAAACAAGTATATACGATCTTTACAAATTATAATATCTTTCTGTATCTAACTGGTTTTCGGATAATTGAAGGTTCAAGGTGTGTTTCTTCAGTTTGTCACCCATAAATATATTTTTTCATAAAGGATAAACACAGGAAGGCGCTATGAAAACAATGCCGATGATATATGATCTTTAGAAACAATATAGTTTTTCGGTACCAAATTGGTTTCCTGATACTGAAACCTTCAATTCAGTTTCCTTCAAAATCTCTCCCATAAAAGTATTTATTAGTGCATCAATATAGGCAGATAAACAAAGCATTACGTACATTCGTGAACAACCATGAACATGTTTCATTATAATACCCATCGAGTCCATGGAGCAGTCGTACATTTTGTATTAGCAACGTATTACTTGTAGGTAATTCATTGCTCTTTGTGATTTCTTATAGACTGACCCCAGTTTACATGATCTTTATCATGGCGTATACAGGGTTATTGCGCTACCTCGTGGAAGGGCCTTTGCCAACCGCTGACAAACTAAAACACTCAGACTACTGCCGCTCAAACTGGTGGACTAATCTACTGTACATTAACAACATCTACAAGAGTGACAAAATGGTAATGTATGCATACATTGACTATCGGGGCGTTTACATACAACGAATTCTATGCCAAAGAAATGGAGGAGATTGTTGTATGACAATGCTAGTGAAATATAGACTTTGGACTTTTATTTCATATAAATTGAGATATTGTGTATTATTTTTTTTTGCTTTTTAGATTGGTATATTATAACGGAATATAACAGTTAAATTATGCTTAATTTGTGTTGCAATGTTAGTAAAACACAGACACAACTTTAATGACATATTTCCCACAAAATAATTTGCGATATTATGTCTTTTTTCATTTGCTCTTTAGATAAGCATATTTTAATGGAATAAAACAGTTAAACAGTCTGTATGTGAATATGAAGAAATCAAAGTTAAATGTAGCAACAAATTGTTAATATGCGAAAAACAAAGCTTTGTGAAATTTGATTTTTAAACGAGATTTGAACCATGTTTCATAATTTGCCCTCATATAACCTTGACCTTTAAGAGGTCGCTTTTGTAACATTTTCATTACCATTTTGCAGTGTCTCGGGTGGTCTTGGTTTCTGGCCAATGACATGCAGTTCCATGTTGTGGCCCCTTTGGCGCTTCTTCCAATTGCTTTTGGGTAAGAACTTTCAAATCTGTAAGTAGTCGGTTAAAGGGAATAAACTGCTTTTCTTTCTGGTTTGTTAGTATCATGAGCAGATATGTATGTTTACATTGTACTGAAGATAAGTACATGTATAGTTCTGTTTAAGGTATATCCACATATGGACTAACGAGTAAAACAAAGTGTACACTTTTAAACTGAGAATAGGTTTTAATACATTAATTTAAAAAACTGAGCATTAGGGTATGGATCACGGACCATTGTGAGACTGCGTCCGAGATACCAACAAGCTGAGAACATACGGGACAGGTCACGAAGCAAAGGAAGGTGACACCACCCCGCATGGACCAACGTCTGAGCTACCGCATCTTGACGTTGACGTCATCGGCGTTGGGCGCCACATCATCTGACACAGACGTGGTTGTCATTGGTACTATTCAGGCGAACGGAAGGCTTTATGGTGCGCCCAAGAGGTTGTTTTTGAGGACATAACGTCATGGTGTCGGGCAGAGTTTGTGGACAAAGGAAGACACGCCATATCATCATCGTGTCATCATCCATAGAAAATTGGATTTCTAGTGATACAAGGATGTCATCTCTCATCAAGCTGCATTTTTGTATCACGAATACACAATGTGGGCACCATCCCAGGGCCTTATAATACTCGAATATTCAGTACTCTACACAAGAACATCTCTGAGGTCATCTTGGACACAACGCCCAAACTTGCCGAACATCATGCAGTTACCTGAATTGGTTGTGGTACCGTCTGTACAATGACGTCACCAGGCTGTCATCGATGAAACATCATGCCTGTTATGAAGCCCCTCGAAGACCTTGATGCCATTAACATAGGGGCTATGGAAAACGTTTAGAAGATTTGTTACAACAGCATTATATGACCTCATGTGTGTTTGATTTCATTTTGTTCCCAAGTGCTTCTAAAATTCTTGTTTTGTCTTGAGCCGTTTATGATTGACCTAATAAAAGTACATTTTTAATGTTTTCCGTTTTATTTTGTTGAGCAATGCAAGTCAGTTTATGTTTTGTTTTCATCAGGAAATTATTTCACGTCAAATTTCAACTGAGTTTTTTGTTTTTCGACATAAGCCAGAAGGCCCATTATTTTCTACTTTGGGTAGATTTGTTATATCAGAAACATCTCAAATTTCAAGTGTAATTCCTAGTTTTTCTCCACTTGTGATAAGTTTGAGGAACATTGATGTGATAGGTTTTGAAGGATTTGTTCCATGAAATATATTAACAAGTGAGCAAAAGTTTTGATTGCATAACAAAATAACTGTCCTTACTCCCTTGCTCTGTTGTTTCCAGACTAGATGCCCTTGGAATAATTGTGATGTTTGCGTTCCTAGTGATCCACATATCTACATTCGGATATTTTGAATATCATCTCAAAGGAGCAACTCTTATGCTGTAAGTGCAATTGTTGTTTCTAGAAATTAAGATTTGTTTGTCCGTGTTTTTTTCTTCTACCAGTGTATACGATATGTTGTGCTAACCTAGTGGTTAAAGCGTTCGCTCGTCACGCCCATGCCCCGGGTTCGATTCCCCTTATGGATGCTATGTGTGAAGTCTGTTTCTGTCACCTGTTGTGATATTGTTGGAATATGGTATAATCGGCGGCGTTAAACAATGCTCAGACAATCACTCATTATAGTGGTGACTTGTGCTAAGCGTAAACAGTTAAATTTGTTGTGAGCTGCATGGCGGCATTCCGTAGATACTCCAGTTGACACAATGAAAATCGTTTCCCTCATTTGGATGCATTGAGCTATAACCGTGGTCCCTTGATGTGAAATTTGAACTTACTCACAATCAATTTGGGACGAAAACATGAGCGTCACTCGAGGGTATCAGTTAGACCTTACTCAGTATGTTTCGATGTTCAAATTATCCATCAATGGTTTGCTTGTACCAAGACCCAAACCTGTTTGGACATCATGCTGTCAGTACATTTTTGTGTGACTTCACTGTGTTATATGTTGTTTTACAACAGGCACCACTCTGACTACTCCAAGTATATATACGCTGTACCTTGGTGTAGAGTTGGAGTATTTGGAATCGGTTTGTTCCTTGGATACGTTCTTCATAAAACCAAGTGCAAGGTCAAGTTACCAAGGGTGAGTGTAGACTGTCATCGTCATATTCAGGACCATTATACATCATTAAGACCGCACCCGTGGTGTAGTGGAAAGAGCGTCTTTCCGGAACGGGAAGGGTTGCGGTTCCGGTCCCATTCGAATCGAACCAATAGTCTTTGGGAGATGATACTATTGTACATGTTACTTGTTTGCTCCTCAGATACCGGCGACCAATTATATGATACTCCTCATGCTTTTAAAGCCATGCGTTTTCCGTTGATATGACCACTTCGCCCAACATTTCCAAAGAGCAAAATATAGCCATTACGCAATTATTATTGTTCGAAATTAGTGGATTTGATATAGGTACAGCTAATAGTGGGTTTCAAATGTATGATCTGTATCTTGTGGCAAAATAAAGTTTGACCTGTTTTGACCAAGCTCCAAATGATCTAGCCGCCATATAGCTGGAATATTGCTGAGTGTGGCGTAAAACTAAACTCACTCACTCACCCAAATGATCTACTGCTCTGTTAATTCTTAATTTTTCCCTTTACATTGTAAACCTCGATAGTGGATCGTAACATACATATTCTGATTTTTTGCATTATAAAGTATAATCTGGGTGTTTGCCTTGCTCTCAGAGACCTGTAAACATCGTCTCTTCTGACGTTGTAGGAGTGAGAAAACTGAACTTTTCATATAAGTTTCTCTTATGATGATAAGCTATCTTATTTTAAAGATTTAAATATTCGTCTAAGTTGTAAGTACAGACCAACCCGTGAAGATCAAGGTTGGAATTGGTCTTCAGTAACCCATGATTGTCGTAAAAGGCGACTAACGGGATCGGGTGGTTAGGCTCGCTGACTTGGTTGACACATGTCATCGTATCCCGATTGTGTAGATGCCGGTGATCCATGGATGACACATTTATTTACAGGACGCCGCCATATAGCTGAAATATTGCTGTGCTGATGCGTCGTTAAACAACAAACAAACAACTTATTTCAAGTTATTGTCTTTGATGACATTGTGTCGACCAAATATCCAAGTAAGCGTCAGATATCAATGGCGGGCGGAAGGGTAGCCTAGTTGTTGAAGCGTTCACTCATCACGTCGAAGACCCGGGTTCAATTCCCCAAATTGGTACAACGTGTGAAGCCAGTCATCTGCATGGTTTTATTGCTGGAATATTGCTAACAGCTTCGTAAAACCATACTTACTCACTCACTCACTACAGTGTCAGTGGCAATATTTAAGCAACGTTTAAATGCTTTGACTGATGCTGTTATGATTTCAACAATGGCTAATTGAAATGATTCTAGTTTCACTTAAGAACCCCAAAATATATACCTATTCTTAAGGGACAAAAGCCATGTCAGTAATAATGGATGGTTTCCACTACAGTTCGTCCTTGTCCTTGGATGGCAACTGGCCCTGGCTATTGGCTTGATGTGCACATATTTCCCATACGATGACTGGAAGGATGGCATTCCTGACTGGGATCTGAACACAACAATCATCTTTACAACCTTGTCCAGACCCGGATGGGCGGTATTCGTGTCTTGGATTATCTTTGTGTGCTGTACCGGAAATGGAGGTTGGTATGCTTATCTCCAGTACTAATGTTGGTTCTAGGAATTGTGTTTTCTTATTACTGAAAATGGTATCTCTATTTAGTTCCTCGTTTCCCATTGATGTCGACAAAACGACCAAATAGTTAAATGGTGTCTTTTAATCCATCATGGCCCCAGAAAGATATGACTATTGTTTTACAAAGGTGAACCGGCAACGCTGGAGAATAACCGATCTCAGTTTCCTGATAAAATAGGTTCCGATTGGTGGCAAAATAATTGTTAAAATGACATGAATGGATCATTGCATATCACGAATAAAACGGGTGCTTGCGAAAAGGGAACATGTGTATTTCTTTACTGGCTTTCTGCTGTCAGAAGTTTTATCAATAAAATAAAACGTGTGAACTATCCAGAAGTTTTTTTCTGATACTTTTAGTATCAGCCTGTGTTCGGGTTTTGTATCCTTATATTTTTCTGTGATAAAAATCTTATGCAACCTCTTTCTGATGCGAACGCAAATAATGTGGGTCCGACACACAAACGTACAGAATGTACGCGGGAAAATATATACTAGAAACAAAAAGGATGAGAACGCCCTAAAATTTAATAGTTATATATTCACTGTCTTCCACATGCACTAGACTGAATCAAACATGGTGCTGGAGTGTTTCAGCACCCTTGTTTTTCGCTTTTTTTGACAATGTTTCATTTCACTCAGACTCAACGAATATTGAATCAGTTACTTCATTGCATGTTCCAACATGTCGTCTAAAGTGCCCTGAAAGCACTCAAAAAGTTGCATTTACCTTAGAGTATAAATGACCTCACCATATATATGCCTATCAAATTTTAGGGTGTTCCAATCCTTGTTTTTTGTAGTATATACTGCATCACGAGAGACACATAGTAATATTCATTGCACCAGATTCATGACAAAAAATAAAGGATTCCTGTGCGTAAAATAACCAAATGATTAAATTAATTTAATTATTAGATATGATTCCATACATGACACCGTTTTATTAGTTTACATATTTCCTGTATAGGCCCTCGGGTTTAGCAAGTGTAAGTCGCTGGGACCGGTAATTATGTAGGTCAAGGTAAAACTATGTGATGTGACGTCTTGAGACATGGTCCCTAATTTGTCACTGTGTGTCATACCAGGTGTGGTCAACAGGCTATTGTCCTGGGGTGTGTGGATACCGCTGGGAAGACTTACCTACGGGGCCTATCTAATCCACCCTGCACTCTTAGCGTACACCACGTTCTCTACGAGGACACTGGTGTACTTCAACATAGTACACTTCGTGAGTAACCTAATTACCTGTGGAAAAAATCTTACCTGTGTCTTAAAGACAGACAAAACAGTTTGTCCATAAATATATGAAAACATGTTTTGCCTATATTTGTCGCTGGACATTCTGAGTGTATAAACAGTGAGTGAATATGGTTTAACGCCGCTTTCAACCATATGTTAGTAATATCACACCGGGGGTATGCCAGAATAGGCTTCACACATTGTATCCGTGTGAGAAACGAATCCGGATATTTGGCGAGAAGAGCGATTAATCTATTATATTAATAATATCCCCTGCTTTTCTGTAATATATCCTGTAAATAACGTTTTGAAATCTTACTGATACTCTTCAAAACCGTCTCTGACAACTAACTAAATATATTTTCCTCATAGATTGGAAATATGATGGCAACATCACATGTAGTGTTGTAGTGTAAATATAAACACGATTGCCTTGACAGGCCCTAATGTATTTTTCTATTTGTTAACAGAGTTATAACTTCATTGGGACTTTTGTTGTGTCCTACGGCCTGGCCTTTATCTTATGTGTGTTGGTGGAGTCGCCGTGTGTGGGGCTGGAGAAGGCGGTGTTGACGAAGATNCAGAAAGATATGACTATTGTTTTACAAAGGTGAACCGGCAACGCTGGAGAATAACCGATCTCAGTTTCCTGATAAAATAGGTTCCGATTGGTGGCAAAATAATTGTTAAAATGACATGAATGGATCATTGCATATCACGAATAAAACGGGTGCTTGCGAAAAGGGAACATGTGTATTTCTTTACTGGCTTTCTGCTGTCAGAAGTTTTATCAATAAAATAAAACGTGTGAACTATCCAGAAGTTTTTTTCTGATACTTTTAGTATCAGCCTGTGTTCGGGTTTTGTATCCTTATATTTTTCTGTGATAAAAATCTTATGCAACCTCTTTCTGATGCGAACGCAAATAATGTGGGTCCGACACACAAACGTACAGAATGTACGCGGGAAAATATATACTAGAAACAAAAAGGATGAGAACGCCCTAAAATTTAATAGTTATATATTCACTGTCTTCCACATGCACTAGACTGAATCAAACATGGTGCTGGAGTGTTTCAGCACCCTTGTTTTTCGCTTTTTTTGACAATGTTTCATTTCACTCAGACTCAACGAATATTGAATCAGTTACTTCATTGCATGTTCCAACATGTCGTCTAAAGTGCCCTGAAAGCACTCAAAAAGTTGCATTTACCTTAGAGTATAAATGACCTCACCATATATATGCCTATCAAATTTTAGGGTGTTCCAATCCTTGTTTTTTGTAGTATATACTGCATCACGAGAGACACATAGTAATATTCATTGCACCAGATTCATGACAAAAAATAAAGGATTCCTGTGCGTAAAATAACCAAATGATTAAATTAATTTAATTATTAGATATGATTCCATACATGACACCGTTTTATTAGTTTACATATTTCCTGTATAGGCCCTCGGGTTTAGCAAGTGTAAGTCGCTGGGACCGGTAATTATGTAGGTCAAGGTAAAACTATGTGATGTGACGTCTTGAGACATGGTCCCTAATTTGTCACTGTGTGTCATACCAGGTGTGGTCAACAGGCTATTGTCCTGGGGTGTGTGGATACCGCTGGGAAGACTTACCTACGGGGCCTATCTAATCCACCCTGCACTCTTAGCGTACACCACGTTCTCTACGAGGACACTGGTGTACTTCAACATAGTACACTTCGTGAGTAACCTAATTACCTGTGGAAAAAATCTTACCTGTGTCTTAAAGACAGACAAAACAGTTTGTCCATAAATATATGAAAACATGTTTTGCCTATATTTGTCGCTGGACATTCTGAGTGTATAAACAGTGAGTGAATATGGTTTAACGCCGCTTTCAACCATATGTTAGTAATATCACACCGGGGGTATGCCAGAATAGGCTTCACACATTGTATCCGTGTGAGAAACGAATCCGGATATTTGGCGAGAAGAGCGATTAATCTATTATATTAATAATATCCCCTGCTTTTCTGTAATATATCCTGTAAATAACGTTTTGAAATCTTACTGATACTCTTCAAAACCGTCTCTGACAACTAACTAAATATATTTTCCTCATAGATTGGAAATATGATGGCAACATCACATGTAGTGTTGTAGTGTAAATATAAACACGATTGCCTTGACAGGCCCTAATGTATTTTTCTATTTGTTAACAGAGTTATAACTTCATTGGGACTTTTGTTGTGTCCTACGGCCTGGCCTTTATCTTATGTGTGTTGGTGGAGTCGCCGTGTGTGGGGCTGGAGAAGGCGGTGTTGACGAAGATGAAACTGAAAAGAAGCTGAGGGACATGTTGTCGAGTGAAATATGTGTGATTTTGTGAACTGAATATAAACTCTATCTCTTTGTGACCCCGCAACGCTGGAAAGGTAGAGACTTCAATTCAATTGCCTTTTCTAACATACCTGACTGAATTATCTGATTCTGTGAATTATGTGTAATTCTATGAATTACATATGCACTCTCATGATGGAGATTTCAACGCTGGAGTGATACTGACTTTCAATTCAGTTGCCTTTTCTTATGTAAACGCTGGTTGTTTTTGATGATACTTTCAATTATATATTGTGATTATGTCAACTATGTCTGATTTTGTGAATTATGTCATGTTTCCGACCTCAAGTTCGACGCCAGACGTATATTTGCTGACAGTTCAGTTGCCTTTCCTAACATACGTGACGCTGACTGAACTATATGTTTCTGTGAATTATGAGTATTTCTGTAAATTGTATAATTGTAAACTTCATCACTTTCTGACTTCGAGTAAAGACATTGTATTTTCATTGCTAGAAGGAGTGAGTGAGTGACTCTAGTTTAACGCCGCTTTTAGCAATATTCCAGCAATATCACGGCGGGGGACATTAGAAATGGGTTTCACATTTTGTGGCCATGTGAGGAATCGAACCCGGGTCTTCGGCTTGACGAGCGAACGCTTTAACGACTAGGCTACCACACCAACCTGCTAGAAGGATATTCGCTTACAGTTTTAGTTACCTTTCGTTATGTACTAGCTGAGTATTTGTGTAAACTTTTTTGCGTACCTTACCTCAAGGTGAAGACGTCGTCAGTCGGCGGATGATGACAGCAGGAATCCTTTTTCCGAAAGTCCAAGAGTGCTGGCGATTTGCTGGAGCTGCTGTCTATCACTGTCTCAGCTGGCGATCAAGATGATCCCAGAGAAGTCTGGAGAACTGGTCAAGGCAATACGTTGACGTTAACGTTGGGTAGGTATTCTCGGACAATTCTGGCGGAGTGAGGCATTGTGTGCAGCAAAATGACTCCCCTTGGCTGTTATCCAATAAGAACACCAAAAAACTTATCAACACTCCATCAGATGTCTTCGGAACATCAAAAGTATTCTTGTGCTCTGGCCACAAATGCCCCCTCCCCCCAAGTTGAACGGACAAACTTCTTGAACGCAGTTTAGCGCCAGTCGCTCTCCTCTACGTCGATAAACTCGAACTCTCCCATCGTTTCTGTACCGACTACTTTCATCTGTAGAGAGCACTCACTCCCAGTCACGTCGCTGCCACCAACGTACAGTTAGTGCCCATTACAGTCTACGTTGACGGCGTAGACGGCTCAAAGCAATCCAAGGAAAGGGAGGCTTGTATACCAGCCATACCAAGTCGTCACCGTTGCCGTCGCCGTTACGAAGCTGTTCCGGAGATGGATGTACAACGGTACAAGAATCAGTATCGAAACTTCACACTCACGAATAAATTAAGTTGTTATCCATAAAATTTGTTCTATAATGATGTCATGTGTCAACCAAGTCAGCGAGCCTGACAACCCGATCCCGTTAGTCCCATCTTACGACAACCATGAGTAGCTGAAGACCAATGGATACCTGGATCTTCACAGGTCTCATTAGAGGGTCCAAGTTTCAGGGAAGTTAAACGAATGTACAGAAAGCAGTTTCTACAACTTTGTACAAGTGAACAGGCTTGAACACAAGGAATTACTCTCGAACGCAACGATAAACCCGGTTTCACACCTTTGCTATTGTTAAATCACGTAGTGTTAGTGTTCTGTAAATTGGCGACGGTGGGCTAGGCTAATGGTTAAAACGTTCTCTCGTCAAACCAAAGACCCTGGTTCGATTCCCCACGTGGATACAACGTGTGAAGCCCATTTCTGCTGTCCCCTGCCGTGATATTGCTGGATTATTGCTAAAAGCGGTATAAAACAAAATTCAGTCACCCACTCACTCTCTATGTAAATTGCTTGTCGTAAGAGTAGAGTGCCGTCGCTTGTCTAAAGAACCAACTAATAAAGGGTCCGGGATGGTTAGACTTGCTTATACATGTGTCACTATGCACGGGTCCCTGCTCATATTTTCCACTTGTCTGATGTATAAGTGAATTATTATTATTCAGAAGATATCGCGACAGTCTCCAAACACCAAGTGATTGTTCGCGACGCTTAATCAGAATCTGACTCTTATTACCCCGGATAACCCAAGCTGCCCGTTAGGCGCTAGAAGGTTATAGTCACATGACTTTATCCAACCGGGTACCCATTTTTTGCTGGGTGAACAGAGGCAATTTTGAACATACCCACTTGCCTAAGGTGAGACAACATGTATCACATGTGTTTCGTTGTGGGTCAGGACTGAAGTCCCAGAAACTCTCAGGAGTCAAGCTGCCAAACACTTACCATGTACAGCCATCAGTGTTATTGCTGATTTGTTCGAAAACATTCACTCACCCAAAGTTTGTTGTTAAATACTGTACTCATTAATATTCCACCTAATGAAATAAGACCGAATAATTCAATGATCGATATCATGAGCAATAATCTAAACAAATGTAGGACGAGATCTTCTTCTTTTTTTATTTTATTTTTGCATTGTTCCCATTGATACAAATTTTGAGTACAATATATGTGTAGCTTTATGCGCGTATACATTACTGTAATATCAAATATATGTAAATATTGCATACTGAGTTTAAACGGTTTACAATGATCATTCTGGATCAAATAATGGGAATAGAGGAAACCATTTTTTTTAGAATTTATCAAAAACATTATTTCTTTTGGCTATAAATGTTTCGACCATGAATGTGTCTTTTAAATTTTTTATAAAGTTTTCTAACTTAGGAATTATTTTTTTCAGGATGCAAATATAGATGTGTCTTTTAGCATAAAGCATTGTATGACAAAGTAGTGGGTTAGTACTTAGACTACCAAACCAAACGTGCAATTTTGTCAATTACAATTACAATGTTTTGATTGATCAAAATTTGAAGTTCATCCCAAAATGTGTTTGTTTCCTCACATTCGATTTGTTTCCTCACATTCGAGATCTTCTTCTTTATCAACCTATATCTCTAAAGTAATCGCCGAT
>VKKT01001215.1:75913-90619 GCA_008038995.1 Haliotis laevigata
AGTACATAACTTGTTAATGAAGATAATAAATAGTTGAGGGCTTAAAACACATCCCTGACGGGAAACAATATTGCAAGAAAAATATTTAGACAAACCTTTTGATGTTCTAACACAAGCTGATAAATTCTGATACATTGCTTTTACAACATTAAGGAGTTCAGTTTACGGAATTATTGATTAAACATTTGGAAAACATTTACCAATTGGTTTATTTCTTAATTTTAATTTAAAAAAACCTTTTTCAGCTTTGCCAGGATTGGTTATTGTGTGATATCAGGATTCCTTGCTATACATATTATATCATACGGATATCTGGAATGGCAAACTGGAGGCAGCTCATTACTTTGGTAAGTAATTACATCACTGATGAAAAACGTTCCTACGCTAATTGCATTATTTGTCTAGACAGTGTGGTTAAGAAGGCCTGACCTGATATCGCCTACACCTCATATCGCCTAAACCCTTATCAAAACAAATTTTGGGTTGACTGCACATCACGTAAGTGCTTTTATACCACTAATGAGGTATTTTCTTTTCTTTTATGATTTCTTTTATGAATTGCTTACTGTTGGGAAGTGACCGGGACATTCTCTTCTTTAGTCCATTGTGAAACACCTCCAGGTGGTTGTTAGAGCGAGGTCCAGTGTTCTCGTGCTGGTTCCAGATATTACAGGGAAATCTTGCGTCGTCTTCTACCCAGGGCCCCGTTCCTCAAAGCGATCGTAGCGCTAAGGTGATCGTAACTCCCATACTTTAACATAGACTTACAACTGTCGTAGCGCTACGATCGCTTTGAGGAACGGGGCCCATGTACTTGATACATAGTCGTTGAATGTGGACATCTGCGGACTATCTGGTCCTTGCTCCATAACTTGACGCCACAATCAGGAACTGGCGGAACCGACTTGGCTCTGTCTGTACAAGGCGGCTTGTACACTGGCAAAAACGGCATGATGTATGGTTGATCAAAGAAAGAACATAGGGGTGGTAGAACTGGCCATTATAATTATTGTAGGCGAAATGACGTGTAGGCGAAATGAGGTGTAGGCGATATGAGGGCAAGCCGTTAAGAAGTGATCATTCTGCCGGGGTCCTCGTATGGATGAGAAAGCGTTGCCTCGTAAAGATGGCTGCGCCTTGTGGCTGCAAGAGTTGTATGCTCCTTGGGGAGTTGAGGTTGATAATACGATGTGCCGTTGAGATTGACATCCAGTGATCGAGGAAAAAATATCAGAGCCTTGAGCATGCACTAGTTGCCTGGATATGTGCTTTATATAAATATCCAGTAATCCTGGAACGATATCTATCCCCGGTATCCATGTGGATATGTGCACTATATAAATATCCAGTAATCCTGGAACGATATCTACCCCCAGACCTGGCGGTCAGGCTGGACTGACTTAGCTCATTGCGTCTAAGAGGGTGGCTTTGGCATTGGTTTCACTCACTGTTTTGGTTTGATTATGGTGAGGAACGTACGGGTGGCCCTGTTGTCTGAGGTGCAGAATACAACGCAGAGGTTCGGCCCTTGGGCACGATAGAAACCCAGGATTGCGGGCCCGAATCCAATTCTTCGTATGTTTCCACGTTTTTGCCAGCAGCAAATCCGCGCTCATACGTTTCACCAAAGTTATTGGGCACAGTTTTACCCTGCTTTTAGCAATATTCCAGCAATATCACGGCTGGGGACACCAGAAATGGGCTTCACACATTGTAGCCATGTTGGGAATCGAACCCGGGTCCTTGGCGTCACAAGAGAACGCTTTAACCACAAGGCTACACCACCGCCCCTTCATCAAAGCGTTGACATGGTAGACGTCTGAGGACTGCATCATGTCGGGCTCACACGCCGTGTGATAAGTGAAATACTGTTACAAGGGATTGAACTCGGATCCCTCACTCACTGACTTCACTGACAGCTGGATTACTGCTGAAACAAATATAAATTGTATGATCGACTCTGCTTTAGCAAAAATTTCTTCTGGATGTGGAAGGGGCTTTATCCCTTCTAATCGCCTGATAATGTACACGCCACCATCCCCAGGCAGAATATTGTTAATTGCACCATTAAACTAAAGGTTATAATGTAGATTGTTATTTCTTACGTCTATGCAATATATTTTACGAAAGAGAACGAGATCGTATGATTTGTATTTTTTAAAAATATACTTGAACGATGCTTTCATCCCAGGAACGGAAGGGACTTTATGGACAAGGTCTACCGTGTTCCATGGTGTCGTGTCGGTGTTTTCGCCATAGGAATGTTTCTTGGAGTCTTGCTACACAACACCAAGTGTAAGCTCAAGACACGAAGAGTAAGACATTCATTAATCAACATTCAGTATTTCTGTATTCTGGTAACGAATCCTACCTATATTACGGAAACATTCGTCTTCTCACTGGCCTAAATTCGTCAGGGTTTCCATAGAGAAACCAAAATATGATCAATGCATATGCATCAACCTTGTGTCATGGCCCCTTGAAGTATAGCATCATTACGTAAAAGAAAACAGAACAAATTAATCTTGACAATGACTCTTGCATTGGACCCCTGGATTTTCCTTTGATTATTGTTTTCTGTTTTGAATATACTTTTAAAAATACATTTATCTTATATTTTGCGACTTTCTGTTAATAATGTCTTGCATCGTTGCTTGACGAGGAGGTAGCCCAGGTCGTCTTAGTAATACAGTTGCAAGAACACTCAAAAACCAAATCACTCGCTAACACTGCTCGGAGGAGAACTCAGCATTCATGTAACCACCGATTCAGATGGATCAGTATCCAAAGCGTTGCCTGTTGCAGTGTTTCCTGGTGTTGGGGTGGCTGGTCTTCCTGGCTATTGGACTTCTGTGCTGCTATGTGACATATGACCAGATGCGAGATGCTGACAGACAATGGGGCACAAATTCCAGAATCGTCTACCAAACACTCTCCAGGCCCGGATGGGCGTTGTTTGTGTCTTGGATTATCTTGGTATGCTGCACGCGTAATGGAGGTAAGACTTGTCTTTGTAAGGACCATTTGGTAATCTGGTGGAAGGCATCCGAAAGAATATATAGTAAAATATTTTTTTATGATTATGCAACAGACTGTTTGAAAAAAAATGGCCGGCCACAACAAATACATTTTTGCGAAATAATAATATGCTCTTAGTTTTAACAGTTAAGATTTGGTTTGCCTGCTATAGCCGATATCCAAGATCATCTTTCCCCACACCCGGCAATGTAAAATTTGGAGACGCAAAGTTATAGAGTAAATACTATTCATTCTACAATGATGAGTTAAATTTTACGCCGCTTTTAGCAATATTTCCGAAATATCACGACGCGGAGATACCGGAAATAGACTCAACACATTGTACCCATGTGGGGAATCAAACCCGGATCTTCGGCGTGACGAGTTAACCCCTTAACCACTGTGCTTCCCCACCGCCCAGGGTACTATGAGTTGTTCTGCGGGTGTGCGTGTCCCGGCAGTCACGTAAGATAACAAGCAAACAGTATTACATATCAATGACAATTCAAATTTCCCATAGTCGTTTACACCCATGATGTAACGTTTCGTGTAGGGAGGCGGTTAGAGATGGAAAGTTGTACAATGCTGGTATTGATACCATTGCAGGTGTTATCAACAGTATCCTCTCCTGGTCTGCTTGGATTCCCCTGGGTAGACTGACGTACGGGGCCTACCTGATCCACACAGTCGTGTTGTCCTATACCGAGTTCTCAGTGAGGTCTCTGAGATATGTTGATGTTGTTTTTGTGGTAGGTAGCACGAATACCTACAATACCTGAAATCTAAAAGTGAGTGAAAGAGTGAGTAGCACTGGCTCAGTCACACCACCATTTCACTTTTGTAAGGAATCGAACAAGGGTCGGTTGATATGAGTTCTCCTATACCGAGTTCTCTGTGAGGTCTGTGATGTTGTATATGTGGTTGGTACTATACCTAAAGATGGCCCCAGGAATGAGTCTGGCGCAGCTTGTAGTACAATGTAGATAAACCTTCACACAATTGCTCATGTGGGAAATCGGACCCCGGTTGATTTCATCAACTATAGCTGACCCGTGAAGGTCCGGGTTAGAATATTGATCTTCAGTAACCCATGCTTGTCGTAAGTGGCGACTAACGGGATCGGGTGGTCAGGCTCGCTGACTTGGTTGACACATGTCATTTGTTCCCAGTTGCGATTATTTACAGACCGCCGCCATATAGCTGGAATATTGCTGAGTTCAGCAACAAACCAACCATCCAATATCGGATTCCGAGAAATTGAGTAAAGATTCAGCTTTGAGTCAAGATTATTCTGTATCGAGTGAGAATTAAAAACGTCACCTGTATACAGGAGGTCGACATATTTAGCGGTGAAGGCGTGATGATGTGGGTGGAAGTCTGCAACCGTGGCAAAACAAAGGAAGGACTATAAAGCAGTTTCGCAGTATAATGCAAGAGTGATTAAAGTCCTACAACTGCCCTTTCCACCCATTATTTACCATTCGAAGTTCACATTTGAACATGGTTTAATTTGTAATCCGATTTAAAGGTATAAGGCATCATTTATGTTCCTTTTATTATTGAAGTTGGTTATTGATACATGGCGGATGCATGCGCGAATGTTCAAAACAACCAGGCATTAAATGTTTGTGACCTTGACCTTACACTTTCATTTTTATGTCACAAATATTTAACTCATATTCACAGTTGTCCTGTTTGCAACACTGACCAAGTATTCAGATTTAGTACGTTTAAGGGGTCGGTCGTTTCCCTGTCTCGCTTGCATTACCTGTTCAACCAAACCCCGGAAATCCCATGATTTCTCTTTGACTTAAACATGTTTCGGTATAAGGAATATTTACTTTCCCGGTATTTTTGCATTTGGTTATTTAAACATAACCGATGCATGTGTGCATATTTAAAACAACCAGGCGTTTATTTTCAGAGCTACCACTTCATAGGGACATTCGCCGTCTCCTACGCCCTATCTTTCCTCACCTGTGTGTTGGTGGAGTCTCCGTGCCTCGGTCTGGAGAAGGTTGTCCTCACCAGGCTAAGGCTCAAGTAGTAGGCATCACAATGGATGGCGCAAGTTAACTCACTGAATAAAGTGTGGGACGGATAAGCATAGTGATCAACATGTTGTTATATATAATGTGATGTAAATCCAACGGTAGAACATTTTGAGATAAAATCCTATTTTGATATATTCAGTTTCTTAATATTTCAAAAACACGAAGCGTCCAGGTATTTACTGTTACTTTGATTGTTTCCGCGTTATATGAATAACCTTTCAGATTTTTATCATTAGTTCGATTATTTTCTCGATTTTCTTTCATCTTTTATTTTCCTCTCGTCAGTTCGAATATATTTATATAATCGAAATTACAATTGGGGGATTATTTTCTCGTTTCTTCGATTTTTTGTTTATATTGCAAGTCTAAATATAACTCCAACTTCCGTTTTTCCATCTATTAATTGTTTTCTAGCTATTTCAAACATTTTCTCGAAATTTCGAGTTTTCAATGGTTGCTTTAATAAAACAGAAATTATGAAAAAAAGGAAAGAAAATAAACATAATTTTCATCATTTGGAAGGCATGAAATCCCCTGAGCATTGAGTGTGACATTTGCTGGTGTGTTTTGTCCGTTTCAATAACACCTTGTATCATCCCAATGACTGCGATTCATAAAATGCTCTGTCGTATTTCGTCGCCGGCTCCTGGGACCTTTCACTGGACCGGAACCCAGCAGGACTTTCCTAGGAATGTTTTAATACAATGCCATATACGATACACAGACTACACTACTGTCATTTTGTTGGTTATAGTAGGGACATTTTGTGTGACAAATGCACTTGATACTTGTTTGAAATGTGTAAAATGAGTAACTGAGTATATATGGCGGCAGGTCTGTAAATAATCAAACCTGGACCTGACAATCCAGTGATCAACACCAAGAGCATGGACCTGCGCAACTGGGATACGATGACATGAGTCAACCAAGTCAGCGAGCCTGACCACCCGATCCTGTTAGTCGCCTCTTGCGACAAGCATGGGTTACTGAAGGCATTTTCAAGAATACAATAGCAGATGTTTAGTGAACCCCATGTCTAGATACGCCCTTGCAGATGTTTTATAGTACTATGGTGTTGTTATTACGTTTGAATGAAACTATAAATAATGAAAAGTACTTTGGTTCTGCAGCTGTCATAACCTACCTGTCAGTACACCCCACGGTGCACCTGCAAGTTCATTGTCCAAAGAATGTGGTTTAATTTAATATTTCAGTCACTCACACAGTTTTCCATTATAGACGGGACAAAAACGTTTATTAAAAATGTCTGTTATACTGGGAGGCGGGGTGAGCGGAACCTTCTAACGTGAAGCAGATGGTCCTTGCGTTAGGTGTGGAAGACGACATCTGGTTGTAGCAGTTAACTGTTCTATCTAAATGTACATAGGATATTTTCGGTGCAAAGGAAGTGCCTCTTTCTCACTGTTATCCAAATGCAACAAGCAGTGGTCAGTGGATCCAACCAAGGCACATCTTACCTAAGTGTTTTTTTACATCACTCAGCAACATTCGAGATGTTTTCTAAAAATAGTTTGGACCAGGCATCATGTGTGTGATATCATGAGCATCGATCTGCACAGTTGGGAAACGGTTGCAGGCATCAACAAAGTCAGCGAGCCTGGCCACCTGATTCCGTGCGTCGCCTCTGACGACAAGCGCGTAATACTAAAACTAAACCCCAAGACTTTAAATTGCCTATTTTTGGAAATTAAAGGAACAAAATGCGAAGTTGTCGGTCAGGAAGCATCAGTGTACTGTGTTTGTGTGGGGTAACGTGTTAAAGTATAAATGTGCGTGCGTGCGTGCGTGCGTGCGTGCGTGCGTGCGTGCGTGTGTAAACAGGTCGCCATTACATTGCGATATTCTCGAACGCGACGTATACTTTTACCTCATATTAATGAAACATAAGCTGCAGGATGTTAATTATAGTCTTTCGTCAGTTTTTCACATGTTTTATGATAGAAGTGAGCCAGACAACCCCAACTGTGCATGTTAATGTGAAGGGCAATGTGATCTCTCACACCAGTGCTCAATAAACGTGATCTATTTATTTGTTGCTCGGCCACACGCAGCAAGATTCCAACCACATGCTGTGAGGGCCGGCTTCGTATATTGCCAGTAATACATGTAGTGTAAGTAATAGGTCAGGACTCAGAATACAATACAACGTATGAGGTCAGGCAGGTCTATTTAACCTAACAGCCCAAAACCACCATGTGGGATTTGGGATAAAACGGAGTGTGACCATTAAGTGTCTGGCATAGTGTTTCACCATCAGTTGATGTCAAGTCAGCCGAGTGAGTCAAGCCGATATCAGTGATATCACAGAGTTTATCGTGAAGCTTTGAAGAATTTCTTTTGTATATTATGATGCCAAGGCACTGAGTCACCTATGACAGTGAATCCGATCCGACGTGGTCCACTCAGAACACCAACCGAGGAGCAGGATGTTTCAGACAGAAGCATACAAATGTATCATCATTTTGGTGTGCATGTGTTCAGTTAACACCTTTCAAACGTATAATGATCTGTATAAACCTGAAAGTTCCCCAAATAATTTGATTTCACGAACAGAAGACAGCATCACCCAGGAGAGCCAAAAAGCTATCCAAGGTCTTCCAAGTCCCTCAAACTATAAGCATGGAAGAGTTGAAGAACCTACGGATCAGCTGCATTTTGTTGCCAGTTCTTCTGACCATATAGGTACTTCTCAAGGTCATGTTTCATCTGCTGAACCGGAAGTGTTAGCTGTAATGTTGCAATCAATTTTGCAGATTCCCCAGTTGATTCACGCGTTAATGTCAGTAAGGGGACTCCAATATCAAAACGGTATGACAGGTATGTTAAAACAAATTATAAGCAAAGAGACGTCGTTGCTGTCGACGTTGGAGGAGGTGCAGTATTTCCTGAGTCCAGAGGGTCTTGAGAGCGAGGACCGATGTACAGCTGACGTCAGCGCCTATCTCCAGGGCGTGGAACAGGGTCAGATGTGGGCCTTGCAAAGTGAGTACGACCAACATTACTGTCCTTCTATCACAACAAAAGAGTCCATATTTGATCATTCTGTGGCGATTGAGATATTTATAACACATTTAATGCACGTGTAATAACATCTCCAGGGCGTGGAACAGGGTCAGATGTGGGCCTTGCAAAGTCAGTCATTCTACAAATTCAACCAACACACAGATTTGATACATATGTGACATAATGCCGGCTGCATTTCCGTATGTTCAATTCTAGTGCATGGCTTTGCGAGTGTTTGTGCCGGTGTCAGGTGGTAACACCTTTTCTGAGCACCTAGCGTCATATTGTTTCATAGTGACACGTTATATATTTATGGACGCATGCTTATAATCTTGTAAAATCATGCAATGAACTCTTATGGTGATGGTGAGGGTTTTGTAGATTTAGTTGAATGCCACTGTTAACGAAACAAACATAGTACTCTTTAGTGCTGGTAAACCTTCAGTGGTGGTAAACTTAAAAGGTTTCATAGTTGTTTTCCATGTAGTTTAGAATTAGTGAGTGAGTGAGTGGGTGAGTTAGTTGGGCATGGTGAGTTGCTGCAATATTTCAGCAATATCACGTCGGTTGACACCACGAATGGGCTTCATACATTATATCTAAGTGGGGAAACGAAATCACGCCATCGAGCAGACGGTTTAACCACCAGTCTACCCCATCGCCCCCTCATATTGCATAGGAGAACAATCTGTGCCATAGCACCCATTTTTAAAAAACAAAACGAAAACAAACCCAAGAATAATAATATTTCATATAACTTGTAACGTTTTAGGAATGTCCAGCAACTTTGTATGGAGCTTATTTTTTCCAGATGATACAAGCGTAACCCAAATTCAGTTGATTAAATGTCTAGAAGTATCTGTGATTTGTTACCTGTTTAATCCCCATATTATATTTAAGACATATTCATGACAGGTTGCAAATCCACTGCATCTGGGATACGATCAAAGAAAGTCACCAAGTATGAGCAGTAGATTCATTCAAAGGCGTCTCTTGAGACAGTTTGACCTGGAATCTCTAAGAACACAAGACACTCACATGTTCATACGTTGTGGTGGTATTCCTAACAATTTTCTTATGTACCAAATTCAACATACAAACTGACAACATCACCATAGAAATGTTTGTTCAGGAAATTTTGTGTATTATGTATGTGATCCTTTGTCATAGTGCTAGATGCCTCAGGAAAACCAGGAAGGAGTATTCTTCAAGGAGCGACCAAATTCCTTGGCAACTACGACAAATGTCTGGATGTGTCACACACACTGACCAATGAGAGCACGGGACCAAGTCGTGTGATAAATGGTGGTTACTGTCACTTTCTCCTCACATTACCTGAGACAATTGCAAATATTACCACCAAAAATGAACCACTTCCGGTAAGTGCTTCCCTGCAATGACATCTGTCTAAAGTTATTGTGATAGTTTTAAACAAAATTTGACTCACATAAATATTTCATCAAGTTATGACAACCAGTCCCCGCAACTATTTTGACCCCCTCAATATTTTCTCTTAATGTTTACAATCGATCTTACACATTACATTCAGGTATTCCATTTGTAGATTGACAAAATCCACAACTCAATACAATGGGACTTGTGTTTACCAAAGTCTTGCAATGACAGTCAAGTGACGAAGGCAGCTTTGGGATTGAGTGAGTTGAACCCTATGTCTTTACAGTTCACATGAGGAATAGAAACATAATCGATCATTCATGACACCTTTCAATAGATTTATACTTTTACAATACTGTCGGTGGTTAGAACCACTTGTAAAAATATAACAGAAAAGCCCAGTGAGTGAGTTTAGTTTTACGCCGCATTTATCAATATTCCAGCAATATCACCGTTCTGGGACACCGGAAATGGACTTCACACATTGGATCCATGTGGGAAATCGAACCCGGGTTTTCACCGTGACGAACGGGCGCTTTAATCATTAGGCTACCCCACCGCCCAAGATAACAAAGAAGCTAATGTTATTAACATGGACGTGTATTTTTGAAAGTCACCAAGATTTGTATCATCATTTGCAGTCCCTTTCAACGCTACTGGTTCCTCTCTGGTGTCCGCCTATTTCACCAAGGTGACGGACTGGAAGGACGACTCAGTTGCAGTGGCTACAGTGTACGTTCCTCGTCTATTTGCCGTTCATGGAGATTCGTCCATTAAACGATGGGCTATGTAAAAGATGAGAAGAATGCTAACTGAATACTTTGGTAGCAGACTGTCTTCGAAAATACTTGGAATTGCTCACAATCTGTCTTTCCTCTTGTACGCGCGTTTTGCTGGGTTGTCTTGTGTTTCATCGTCTTGGAAAACGTTTTAAATGGATGGCATGACACTAGGCATCCTTCTATAGTTGTTACAATCCGTCTCCTTTTTTAACACTGACTCCTATATTTTGCAGGGTTGTGTTATGTTTCATCGTCGCGTTATCTCTTGTGGGGACCCTGTATGATATTATCAGCGCAGAGATAACTAGGTATAGAAGAGTACGATGTTATGTCGACGTCGACGTTGACTTTGATAGCGACAGTGAGATCTTCGTGAATGACGATGGCTTGCTCGTTAACATCACAGATGAACATCAGGTTTTAGAAGGTTCAGGAAAACAAATGGAGCAAGAAGACAATGAAGGTAAAATGCACAAGGAATATCAACTACCAGACCGTCAGGGGTTGACATTGTGGTACGATAATAATCGGTTGCAGCAGATGAGGAAGAAATTTGGACTTAAAGGAAACATGTATAAAATAGTTCTAATTTTAATCTTTCATACTTGGTGGGCTTATAGTCCATTACCCATGTCTATTCAAATGTTTCGAAGGGGGAAATTATCGTAAACACGTTTGGATTCAGGTTCATATTCCCGAAGGCTGTTTATCTCTCAGGGAGATTTCGAAGAACTTTTCACAATTTGCCTGCTGAAATTTTGAAATTTTGTCGTGAAAAATATGTGTGTGGCCATGATGCCAGACATCTTGCACAACTTTTGTGTGTACAGCGTGGGTCAGTTGAGGACGAATTTGACGGTTTATGAATATATAACCTATCAGTTGATTCTTACACGTAAAAACGCTAAAACAAAACAAGAAAAACAATCTACAAGGAAAATTTGGCCATGATGCTATCTGTACCAGACAACCTCAACTTTAAGCTTAACGCACTTTAAGCACTTCCGGTACTTATAGGGATGAAAACGGATGAAGGGACTGTTTAACCTATCAGTAGTGCCGTCAAAATGCCTTTCCTATATCACCGTTTTAAGGTTTGGGTCGTCAACTCCTCCTGTCGTTCTCCATCAGAAGGAATGCTGACAAGATCCTCAGTACCAGGACGGGGAATGGAGACCTGCGCTGTCTTCATGGTATCCGGGTACTCAGTATGGCCTGGGTCATCCTCGGACATGCATTTTCTTGGGATGGATTTATGAGCTGTGAGTGAGTGAGTGAGTGAGGTTTTACACCGCTTTTAGCAATGTTCCAGCAATATCACGACAGGGGACACCAGAATGGGCTTTACACATTGTACCCATGTGGGGATCGAACGCTTTTATCCACAAGGCTACCCCTACATTGTATAATACGGTTTACATCGAACATGAATTATATACAATGTACATGGATGTAATTTTTTAATATATAGATTTTATATATGCCCCGGATTTCAAATATATTGTTCTCTTAAGATAAGGCTTTGGCAAATATATCTACATAACTTTTTAATACATCAGTACACTTTAGCTGTCTAAATTTGTGAATATTAGGTTTGTGGTGATACGTACATAGTAGATAAAGATGTCTTAAATTCCTTTAATATTTACATACAATGATAAAATGATACCCATTTTCAATTCCAGTGTTACACATTTGACATAATTGCTGACTTAATTCAATTCCTAACCACCTTCCCTCGTTTACTTTTAATTTTAAAATTCCACATCTAAGTCTTATCATTATAAATCGTTGTTTTCTAAATGTTAATAGAGTGAGATACTTTTCTGGTTCTACTAGGCTTTTATATTTTCTATATACACTATATCTAGAACTTTCTTTTATAATACCATTCCATGACTGTAAATACATATTAACTACAACATTCTTAAACATTTGAAGAAAAACTGAAATATCACTTACACCTTGAGACAACCAAACATATATTCAAACCATGTGAAAATAGAACATTACGAACAAAGGAAATAAGTTGTATATCCACAGTTATCATAATGAAGTAAGATGTTTTCTTTGGTATTCTGTGTTGAAACATAGACACAAGTTTTAACCAGTATTTTACAAATTGACATTGTGCATTTATGTACAGTGGATATCGGCCACATTCACATTTGGAGTGTGTAATATACTATTCATATATTGAACCTTTCACTGTGTGAGTTTGCTACCGCTATTGACAATATTGATGGCTCATCACTGATACTCCGTCGATGGTTTGTTTGTCTCAATCACACTTCAATTAATTTTACCTGACGTCGTATTCGTTCATTCATTTTTCTCCCTTCTTCTTTCCTCCGTCCATTCTCTTACTATCCTGCTGGTAAATATAACTCACAGAAGCACAAGAAATGCCATGTTTGGATTGTCTGAACTATGTGCAAAATTATTGTGAGATGCCTACATTTTACACGTATATCATTTCCTGGAATCACTCCTACAGATATTCCCGACTGCAAAGTACGTACATCAATGATCTTTTAAGGATTAATTCTGTCCTGTTGTGTCGAAGCCGTCGTTTGAATAAGTCTCCCAACATTTCTGCATTACAAATTGCCAACTAATTTAACATATTATCAATACTCCAGATGAGAACGTAACAGATTATGCTGACTGGACGAGAAGATTCACCATGCAGTTCATCCTTAATGCTTCAGTCGCAGTGGATACATTCTTTCTGCTCAGGTGCATACAATCAGTTCATGGTCCTGCTTTTTAAAAGTACAATTTTACCGATGACACATTTCTGGTTTAATTTAAATCGACATTTTGACCTTGAAAAATAATATTTTGTTTGGTTGCGAAATAGTGGTATGGTTAATCTACATAAACTACAACAGCATTTGCATTATCTACTTCCGCATGTTCGATTTTTCGTCAATTCACGTACAACTTGTTTCTAGCGGCTGCTTGTTGACCTTCTTGTTCCTGAGAGAATGTGAGAAGTCCGCTAGAGGGAAGCCTACAGTGGGACAGATGGTCATCTACTACATCCACAGATGGTGGAGGTAACTGTCATTGCCCAAATAGGAATGCGTGCACTGTCATTACCCAAATGGGAAAGCAAGCACTGTCGTTATCCAAATAGGAAAGCACAAACTGTCATTACCCAAATTGGAAAGCGCGAACTATCATTACCCAGATGGGAAGCACAAACTGTCATTACCCAAATGGGAAAGTGTGCACTGTCATTAACCAAATGGGAACGTTTGCAATGTCATAACCCAAATGGGAAAATGTGAGCTGTCATTACCCAATTGGGAAAGTGTGCACTGTCATTACCCAAATGGGAAAGCGCAAACTGTCATTACCCAAAAGGGAAAGCGCGAACTGTCATTACCCAAATGGGAAAGTGTGAGCTGTCATTACCCAACTGGAAAGCGCGAAGTGACATTAATCGAACCCGGCCCTTCGGCGTGACAAGCGAACGCTTTAACCGCTAGGCTACCCCACCGCCTTAGTTTATTTGTAACTTCACTGACGACACATAAAACATATGTCACATCGATGTCTATAGAATAGTTGATTTTTCTTCCCGAACCACGGGTCCCGTTTTTCAAATCCCAAATGTTGCTTTCCCAATCTTATCTAATGTAGGTAAAGTATGAAAAGCAATACAATATGAAAATTCGCCATGCACTCATGCTCATTGTATCAATTGTAGGTTAACCCCTTTGTATATGATAATCATCATGTTCTACACTGGATTGCTGGACCATCTCATAGACGGACCAATGGCTGAGTCAAAGAACATCATTGACAAGGACAACTGTCGGCACAACTGGTGGGCCAATCTGCTGTACATCAACAATATGTATAAGACTGAAGAAATGGTAAATTTATTAATGTTTAATGCAGATATCAAGAATTTGTATAAGAAGGATGAAATCATTTCATCATTATTGCTTATTGTTTAATAGTGATATTTCCTTTTACTGCTGTTCCAAATGGTGACTTTGTTAGAATACCGTTGATTATAGCTAAAATACATGGAATTATCATGAAACAGCCCTCCTATTATCAGAAATTTTCGGGCCGCTGCAAATGATATTGGACCGCTCAACCTTAACGACAGGCCAATATCAGTTCTGTTGTCAAGTGACGTCATAGTGGGTGCGTGGGCTTACGGTTCATTCGACATTGGCTTTGGACTGGCAGATATTCTGGGGCAAACAAGTCAAAGCAACCCGAATTCCCGCTCTTAAATAGCAGTAATATTGGCTTTCTTGCTGGTGCTAACCTTACCAATTGCACTATTAACGTGGTTTTTGGACCAAAACCGAACAATGAAAACTGACGTTGTGTCTGACATAGTTCGACGTGTTGCAGGCCATGGTCTTGTCAAAGGCCAAGGTCGAATATCGTCACGTTCTGTTGTG
>VKKT01001215.1:96042-110991 GCA_008038995.1 Haliotis laevigata
TCGCATACCTGGCTGTCCATTTCTCTGCAATCCTCCCTCGTAACAAATAGTGAACTGTGTCAGTATTTTCATGATAGTTTCTTAAACAACTTTTTGATTTTTAGGATATAAATTCTGCAAAACCTCACAGAGTTGGTCTGACGTTTTGATTATGATCAGTGTTTCATTGAGTGTTTTATGTTTATTAGTTTGATTAGATTGCAATTCATCGGTCCAATTTCGAGACAAACGGACTATAATCATGACCAGTGGCCGGCAGCATATATCCCATACACATGTTATAGTAGCATCTCTCTATCGTATCGTTCATCACCTGTGTGTTAATGGGGACGCCGTGCCTCGGTCTGGTCTGAAGAAGGTGGTCATCCCTAGGCTAGGGCTCAAGAAGTAGGCATAATTATGGATGTACAAGAATGTGAGCTCCTCTTGCCGATTTCTTAATCCTGATCTGATCTGATCTGGATAGAGCAACTGCTGGAGGTGATGCATCAGCTACATAAACGTCATCTACTACGAACATTGGAGCTACTGCACATCAACTTGTGATCAGCACTAACAAGAGATTCTTGTCCATAGATCTGACACCAGATCAGAGTTATAATTGGTCTTTATGAATCTATGCTTGTCGTGAGAGTCGACTAACAGGATCGGGTGGTCCGGTTCACTGACTTGGTTGACACATGTCATATTATCCCAATTGCGCAGGCCCATGCACTTGGTGTTGATCACCGGATTGTCTGGTCCAGACTCGAATATTTACAAACCACCACCATACTGATTACCTTGAATATTGACGAGTATTAAACAACAAACAAACTAATATGTCTGACGCGATTGAGTATTTGGCACACAAGATGTTCAGTTCTCTTGATCTCGGTCTTTGCCATTTTCCGTTTAATGTCTTGATGCTAGAAACATGCCCCCTGTTGCCGTGTTTAGGTTATTCACCAAGTCGTTACGTGTGCAGTGTTTCTGAATACTTCTATCACCAAATACCAGGTTAAGCATTTGAAAATATGTCATTATTTCCATTGTTGACTTTGAAACTGTGTTTTAATAGTGAATATACACACGTACAGCCACCTTGTCTTTTACAGAGCTACCACTACATAGGGACATTCACCGTCTCTTACGCCCTATCATTCATCACCTGTGTGTTGGTGGAGTCTCCGTGCCTCGGTCTGGAGAAGGTGGTCCTCACCAGGCTAAGGCTCAAGAAGTAGGCATCCAAATGAATGACGATAGTTAATCTCTCTGAATGTTGTGTTCGAATTCTCAGAAAGAATGGACAGAAATGACTGAGCGGAAGCCACACAAAGGTTTTCAATACAACTGCCATATTGAAACTCAGATTCGAATGCCTTGAATGCATCCAGATGTGATGAGTTGCTGACACAGGCATGTGAACCTTCAGCTTTAAATGGTTTCTTAGGACATAGGTACAGTTTGAGAGAAAATTTGAGGGGAATTAAAATCCCCACACGAAAATATCCCCACCTCACCCCTTCATCTACGAAGAAAACTGAAACTGAATAAAACAACTACACCAAATTTTAATAGCTTTCACTTCTACTAGATTAACTACATTACTGTTAGTTAAAACAGACAAGATTCAACATTTTTGGTTTCTTCATTTGTAAACATTTTGTTGGGATTCTAGGTTATCACGATCAATCTTTGCTGGTCAGCTACATGATGTGTTGGTCAGACCCTGTGCCTTGTTCGATTGCAACATCGTTATCATACTGGCTTGGATCGTTTTCCATCAATCATGGGATTGTGTCTGACCAATTTCGATTTACAAGCTGCCAAAACATAGCTGAAAAATTGAAGATAGTGGCGTTAGAGAAACAAATATCCAGGAAGCGCTCATTGAAACTATATATTTTATCCAAAACATTATGTCTAGGTAATGGAATATGCTTCCTTTCATCCCTACAGCTATGTTTCAGTCGTCCTCGTCCGTTGCTTGATTTTCATCACTGGTGGAATTGCTCAATCAGATGACGATTCTTCATGGAATTGCTCAATCAGATGACGATTCTTCATGGAATTGCTCAATCAGATGACGATTCTTCATGGAATTGCTCAATCTGGTAGTGTTTACTTGTATAGCTTTGATTGGAAATTATGCACAATAAATGAAATGTGCTGTGTGCAAAACTATGAAGTGGTGTAATACCCGTGCAAATAACCTTTAGTTTCAGAGATTGTTTGACAGATGTTATGATGCAATAAAGATGATGAACTGTTAAAGTGGTCTTTTTCTTCTCAATTAATGTGAATGTATAAATTCGGAGGATATATGTGATCAACATCAACCGCGAGATCGATGGGGTGCAAGCGAGAAGATGGGTATTTGAAGAATCAAACTGTTTAATATTTACTTGCAAGTGCAGTAGAATTTGTTAGAATAAATGTGTTAAGCAGTTTGGAGTTTGGTGATCAATCGACCGACCACCCAATCCTGTTAGTTATCTCTTACGTCAATCATGGGTTGCTGAAGAGAACCTCTTTCACGTCACGTTCAGGATTATTGTACTGTCATGACGACCTGCATACACACACAGATGTGTATACACATGTTGCAGATTAAGATGGTATCCAACGCAGACACGGTACTGACTACGGTAGCCGACCAGTTCTCAATGTTTCCCCTTAATGCTGAACAGTGAGGATACACTGTTCAACAAGAACCGGCCCATGAGATACCATGCTGTCTCCATGCAGAGAGGGGCTTCTTTATCCCTTAATGCCGTGCATTAGACAGGGTTACAACAAGTACCACAATGTCGTGTTGTATGACCCGACAGAGTCTGAATCCACCGACTTCTTGCGTGTTGTTTTAGAAACATAAAAAGCTTTTAACATTGCTGATTCGCCTCTCTTGCACCCAAAATATACTCTAATTTGTTAGTCAAATTGAAATAGTTAATTCCTCTAATTACCATGTGGCGTCTTCCACACTAGCAGCAAAGCCCAGTGCTATTATTTGCTGCTCAGTTTTTGCTCACCCAGGTCACCACTAGCATTAATGAATTTGTAATGCCTTTATCAGTCTTGTCTTTTAATGGAAACCATATAAGTGAGACCATTCTCTTGAAAATGTTTTCAGGTTGCACTGAAATGGTTGCATCAGAGTGCACTGAAATATAGGTCATGACTACTGCAGAGCTGAAGCAAGTGTTTATTAAACAAACAGATTATTCAAATGTAATGGCAAATATTTTCAAAATCAATAAGCAATTGGAAAGCAAGAAGCGTATTCAGGTATTCCATTTATTCCTATAATGATAACTTGCATACACGGCAAGTAACCCTACACATTACATACAATTCTACATTCAAGTGCATTGATTTCATAAAATGTCAGTTCTAATGTGAAAGAAGTGCACCTGGCCATGAACCACTACATGCTTGCCAAAACCCTTCGGGTTTCCGCTAGGTTTTCGTTCCAAGCACCCTCATCAAACAAACATGGCAGACAGGGGATGTTTCCCGCACACACGCATGAATTGAGTCATTGAGAGCACTGTGTTTAATTTACTGAAACTCACGATGTTTTCTGATAGAAGCCCCTTTAATCTTTCAAAGCAGAGGGTAGTGCGAGGGTCAGTGGTCAAATATGGAATGAAGTTAGACAATGAAAGAGGAGGGACAGAAGGAGGTGCAGGAGGTGGTGGAGGAGGTGGTAGTGTAGGAGGAGGGTGAAGGACACAGAAAGACACTCAAGGGACATATTGGGACACGGAGGGACACTTGAGGGACATTTGAGGGACACAGAGGGACACCCGAGCGCCATCATGGCCGCTGATGCAACTGGTGCAACCAACGCAGCGGGTTGACATATTCAGATTATCCCACCCTTTTACGATGATCACTTCCTGACTGATGCCTCAGCAGTAGCAGAACTGGTGTCCATTCAGTAAAAATGGACTCCAAGACACGGTCTTCGTGTTTGAGATCCATGGGGAGTAAATTTAAGTTTTTCAGCAGTTGTTCTGCTTCGAGTTGAAACAATCTTTTCTGCACACAGGGACGATATTTACACCATGATAGCCAGCAAACTGTCTCAATGCTTCAACAGTGATACTTGGAAGACACTGGCAGAGGGTTAAGAGTATATACAAACGGTTGAGATAACTAGTCATGTTATTTCTTTTGAGTCCTTCAACGAATCAACATGCCTGATTTCAAAGGTTATTTGAAAGACATTTATTATAACCCATCCCATCCTGGTAGCTTTTCCAGACTCGGTAAATTGTAAAGATCTGGGAGAAAAGCTGGGAAATATGTCTTGAGTAAATATAAGATCGCAAAGTGGATTCAGAGTAAAGAACCCCACAGTCTTCAACTCCTGTGAGGAGAACTTTTGCAAGAAATAGAATAATCATAACTGACATATAGACAATCAGTGGTTGGCTGATCTCATGGATATGGTCAAGTTTCTAAATATAACAGTTCAATCACTTATGTCTTGGTAGTCATTGATGTTTTCTCCAAATACCCCTGTAATGATTTAGGAAGATACCTTGTTCGTTCTTTAAATTATGGATACAAAAATGGAGGCCTATCAGCATCACAAAAAACAAGGACTTATCACATGTATTCTGAAGGGAAATAAGCCAAAACAATTTATAAAAAATTGGCGACCAATATCACTGTTATCAGTATTCTATCGAGTCGCTTCAATGGCAATTTCAAAACGAATTAAATCCGTTTTGGACACATTGAAAAACGAAGACCAAAAAGGCTTTATTGAATATACTGACACATACCAAATCCCCGTACTTCTATTATTAATAAATTTTGAAAAGGCCCTCGATACTGTTAATTGGTCATTTATTGAAAAAGCTTTCACCTTTTTGAACTTTGGAGAATCAATTAAAACTTCGATAAAGGTTTCTATAAGAATATTAAATCAAGTGTAGTGGTAAATGGTTTTGGCTCAAATAGCTTTGAAATATACAGGGGTTGTCGTCAAGGTGATCTACTATCACCATATCTTTTTATACTTTGTGTTGAAATTCTTGCAATAGTAGAATATCTACTAAATCGTTTCACTGATGATACTACCTGCACCAAAGATGGATCGGAACGCGGTCTAGAAGCAGTGCTTCAAATTTTAACTTTTTTGGCTCGCTTTTCAGGATTGAAAGTCAATATAGACAAAACTAGAATTATTTGGATTGGTAGAAAGAAATGTTCAAAAGTGAAACTTTGTCAGAAATGGAATCTAAACTGGGAACAAAGTAATTTTGAACAACTAGGAATAAAATTTGTCTTGGATATTGAAGATATGATTGATTTGAACTACAAAGATAAGTTAAGAAATTGTGAAACCCTCTCGACACTATGGTCAACTCGAAACCTGACCTCTTCGGGCAGAACCACCGTGTTGAAATCCCTTGTCCTCCCAAAATTTAACCATTTGTTTGCCCCTCTACCTAATCCCCCAGACAAATTGATTGAGGACTTTCATCGTAAACGTTTTCGATTTATATGAGGAAACAAACCCGATAAAGTCAAACGTGACCAACTKATATGCACTGTTAAAGATGGTGGTCTTAATGCACCTAATATAAAAGAAATAATGCAAGCTCAAAAAATTTCTGTCATAAGACGATTTTATAATAGCCATATCAAATGCTGTAATCTTCTTTCTGAAAATGTACCTAAACTGGCTTCTGCAACTATTTTTAAACATAATTGTCAAAATCTTGGCAGAGTTATCATTCCACCTGTTCGCAACAATTTCTATTGTGATCTTCTGAATGCCTGGCGGGATTTACTATCTAGACATGGGGCAGCAGATTCACAAGATACCACCTCTCAATTTATCTAGTATAATCAAACTATCTTAATCGATAGGAAAACTATATTGTATCGAAACTTGAGTACGAAAGGTGTTATATTTATAAATGATCTTCTGAATGACTCTGGGAAATTTATGTCTCATGATATCTTTGTAAGTAAACACAATGTTAAAACAAACTTTCTAGAATATTCAAGAGTCATTAACTCAATTAAAGCATTCCTCAAAAGAAGTAATATCAACTTAGAAACCATCAGGAGAAAACAAAACCCTTTGCAATCATATATGTTAAACATACATGTTAGACTAGACAAAAACATGGAAGTCAAATATTTTACAGGGCTTTACTTGAAACAAAATCATTAAAAAATCAACATTGTGTAAAATGGAATAGGATACTAGGAAATGAAATCGATACAATCTATTGGCAACAATATAACCACATCCCGTTCCGTTGTTCCAAAGACACGCATCATCTTTTACCAACAAATAATTGACTTTTTAAGATGCAGTACATTGATCATGACATGTGCAGCTATTGTTCTGGTTCTTTAAAGACTATAACACACCTATTTTATGATTGTAGCAAAGTTAGTCCTATTTGACAAAATCTTAAAAACTGGCTTAACAATACTCTGGATGTACATTTAAAGTTCACCAAAGAACACATTTTGCTCGGATTCGGCCAGAAAAATAATGATCCAATCAACGTGATTCTTATCCTTTTCAAAAATATCATCTTTAACTGTAAACTATCTAAGCAGATGCCAACCTTTCAGTTTTTAGAACAGGAGATAAAAAATATATTATGAACCACCTATAATATTCTGCTATGATATGTTCAAGAATCGATCTTTTTTTCAAATTCTGGTCGATCTGCCAGTCTGTTTTTGGAATGATGTTTTAACATTTGCTGTTCTGTATGATGTCTTCAAATTGAAATCTACAATATGTATTTAAACATGATTGGAGTCCATGTACCAATGTAAAAATGGAAAAAATAAACAAATTATAAAAAGAATTCTTTTTGTTAAATTCAGGGAGGGTAATTACCTGATCTTTATGGAAGATTACATTGTCAATGGTATTCCAGCACTTACGTTTTTACTACTACATGTACTTATTTGCGTGACCACTTGAGACGTTTTCAATCCATAGTGCAGAGTAGAGTATTTATTATCATCTGTTTCATAGCGAGAATATGACTGAGAGCGGGGTTGAAAAATAATCATATATATCTAAATACAAATCTCATGAGGCCAAACTGATAACATTGCACCTTCAAAAAACATATCCTGTAAACATTGCTTTTTAGCATTTTGACAGAAAAGAGGCAGTCACAGTGATTTAATAGCAACATGAGCCTGTCCTCACTCACAACATCAAGAATTAGATACTTGCAAATACCTTTCAAAACAAAATCTAATAATAATCAGCTGTAAGTCAAAAGAAATCAGACACAAGAGGAATCGTTCAAGAATATATATGAACTGCGATTATACCAAAATAAGATTTGAAATATTTTCCACCTTATCAACAACATATTGATCACTATCCTTATATCCTTCAAACATCAAAATTCAGTGACATTGCCTTGCCACATCCATTGTGATGCCTACTTCTTGAGCCTTAGCCTGGTGAGGACCACCKTCTCCAGACCGAGGCACGGAAACTCCACCAACACACATGCGATGAACGATAGTGCGTAGGCGACGGCGAATGTCCCTATGTAGTGGTAACTCTGTAAAAGACAAGGTGGCTGTATGAATGTGAATGAATTTTCCCGCAATATCACCTGAAATGGGCTTTATAAATTGTACCCATGTGGGGAATCGAACCCAGGTGTAACAAGCCAATGCTTTAAGTACTGGTCTACCACACCACCTCCGAATTATATGCGAGTACTGATGGCAGGTTGTATGCGTCAGTTCGTTTCACCGTATGTGGCTGGGGATTATTTAATGGGGCGATACAGCAAGTTACGCATACATCACATGAACATGTTACATCTGCATCACCACATAGCCACAATGTATAGCTCCTCTCGAGACCCCCTCGGTTGTCAGATTAAAACACCCGAACAGAGTACAGGAGATGGTATTTGAAAACGAAGTTATAATTACATGTTTGATGGGCTAAAACAGCTGTGCATTAGCATTTTAATCACAATTACGTTGAACGGAGCAGCTCTGCAGATTTGTAATACCAGCGTGGCTGATGTAGGCCCACATCTTTACTCTGTCAACACTAACTATCATGACCTTCCGAATGCAGCTGTTGAGAACATACAAAGTGACGTCGGCAGGGTCGATGCAGATTAAACTTGATTCGTCCCTAAACCGTTATCCTTATCTAGCACCGCTCTATCTGGACAGAAATTGTTAGCATTCTAAACTGATGTTGGAGGGGGTAGGAATGTCTTTGACGTAACTGACGTAACCGTATAGATTGGTCCTGGTCAGACGTACCGCAGGGTGGACTTGACCTGTCGGTCGCATGACGTACCATGGTCTATGGAGTGATACTGAATATCTTGAATGATTTCCCTGGCTACATCCCATCCAGTTTTCCATTATCCTAATCGTTTGGTTATTTCTTTTTGTAGAGCGGTATAACGCCGGTATCATGGCTGACCCAGTGACATAACATGCCACTGTTTAACACTCAGAGAGTTTCTTTGTCACGTTAAAAACACCAGGAAGGGTAGCAACAAATACATTATTGTTGTTTTAATATTCTTGCTGGTATATATTTATCTGAAATAGGTAGGAAGGTAGGTATCAACCAACTCTTGTTCGATTCCTTACAATAGTGAAATGTGTGGTGGCGTGGCTGAGCTAGTGCTACTCACTCCTTCGCTCACTTTTAGATTAATTCAGGTATAGTAGGCAATCGTGCTACCTACCACAAATACAACATCAGCATATCTCAGAGACCTCACTGAGAACTCGGTATAGGACAACACGACTGTGTGAATCAGGTAGGCCCCGTACGTCAGTCTACCCAGGGGAATCCAAGCAGACCAGGAGAGGATACTGTTGATAACACCTGTAATGGTGGATATAAGAATTAATACCAGTTTGTCAGAACTTCTCATCTACAACCTCCACACGAAACGTTACGCAGTGTTTACTTATGCAACGACAAAAACGAAATTTGATATTACATTCAACTTTATTGAAAAATTAAGAATATATATTGTCTGTAATGATAATTGATAAAGGCTAATGAATTCATATCAGTGTATGTATTTGACAACATACATAACGTGAAATGTCAGTTTCATTACATAAGACTAAGAACGTTTCTTCTGCAACATAGACATCTAACATGTACACTGTCGACTAGTCTGACGAGACTGTGCCATTTTACCATAGCTCGTGTAATACCGTAATTAATTATGGAGTAAGAAAGGGGGAGCTGACTGAACGGATACAGAGGGAATTGTGCTGGCCCACCCAAAATATAACCCCAAATATAACGTAAATATCACCCATAAGTAAGGAGAATATAAATATACAAAATATAGAAAACATACCCTCACTATAATCCTACGGTAACAGGTCGTTTCAAGTAGGAGCACGTCAGTTATGGATCTCACAACATTAAACATCCCCCACCCTTGAGATATTCAAAACCAGCCTAAAGCCCTTCAGAAAGTTGTATCCCCATTGACTATCTCCACCTGTGACTATTGTAGTGCCTTGAGCATGCACCTTGTGGATAGAACCCAGCTCAATACAAATTGTATGTATCATAATGAAAAAAATTAGGCAAACAGATGTTGTTGGGGACTGTGTTGGGTATAGGTATTTGGGGTTGCAGTTGGGGCTAGAGTTGGGGCGGGAGAGCTCCACTGCCAAACAAAAATTCAAAACCTTGAGCCGAAATGTTTTTCATAACGAATCATTCTTTTGTTGTAGCTGCCAATTTCCCTTTTTTCAACTATTTGAGGCGTCATTACTTTTTGGGGGACACAATTCTGTTTTTCGATAAATTCCCAGGGCTCGCCTAGATTATCACAAAGTCAGTTCCTTAGAAATCTTTACCTCCATTGTCTGTGCAGCATACCAAGATAACCCAAGACACATACAACGCCCAGGCAGGCCTGCAGAGAGTTTGGTAGGCGATTCTTGTATTGACACCCCATTGTCTGTCAGCCTCTCGCATATCGTCATATGTGACGTAGCAGCACAGAAGTCCAATAGCCAGGAAGACCAGCCACCCCAGCCCCAGGAGATACTGCAACAGGCAACGCTTTGGATACTGATAATGTTCTCATCCCTCTGAATCTATGGTTACATGAATGTTGAGTTCTCCGAGCAGTGTTTGTTTGTGAGTGGGTTTTTAGTGCCCTTCTGAAATGTATTCCAGTTGCTTCACAGGTAGCTTGAATTGAAGGATTTCTTTGAAGCCACTTTGGCAAAACCAAACCTCGGGTATCGTTCAGACGTACAAAGGATCCAAGGTCAGGTCAGATCCAGCATTCACGAACTCGACCTCGGATGCTTGCTCGTCAAGATATTATGAACAAAAAGATGAATGAGAAGAGGGTTATTGTTCCACTGGTCGTATGGTTCACAGCACTTGATAGATGCCAATACTTTGATAATATTTTGTCTTTTAATATCTGCTCCACGTGAAGAGATTTCTGTATGTTTTAGAAGAATGAGGACACTTTTATGGACATACGACATTAAAATCTATGTCGAAACGTTGCCTATACAGAATATAGAAGTTGTATATCCATACAATTGTCCTCATTCTTCATATCCTCAACTTCTAGAATGCCAATCAAAGAAGTCTGTATATTTTAACCCGACGAGAAGACGAATGTTTCGTTAACTGAACACAGAAATCAAATTATTTGGTTTGATACAGTTGATGTATGAATGTCTTACTCTTCGTGTCTTGAGTTTACACTTGGTTTTGTGTAGCAAGACTCCCAGCAACATTCCTATGGCGAAAACACCGACACGACACCACGGCCGGTAGTAAATGTTCCTCATGAAAACTTTCTTGTTCCTTGGATGAAAGCAGTATTGAAATAAATAACAAGAATGTTGGTGTTCATCACTGGATTGTCGGGTCAAGACTCGAGTATAACACCGCCATATAGCTGGAATATTGCTGACATAAACACATAAACAAGACAGGAATAATACGATTATTACAACAAATTATAGATCTCGTTCTGTTTCGTTCAAATGTCATGGACATGCTTTCAGATAAATCTTTTTTACAGCGTTGATGTTGATGGTACGGTCAACAATATTCCGCCATATCAAGGCAGGAAGTGAGTGGGGGTCTGGGATTAACGCCTCTTTTAACCGAATTCCTGTCACATCTCGGCGTATCAGCAGAGAAAGGCCAGAAAGTATTCTTAGTTCTGACTTTTACCACTTTGATGAAACCCACAAGGTGTGGCGCTGACAAACTTCGAAACATTAGCGAACTTGGGCGAACGGGATTCGACCCCACATTTCTGAAGTGCTCAAGGATCGAAACTCTACATCGAATTCTTGCGCCCCAGAGACAGGGCCACCCGTGGCCCCTCAATACAACCAAATTAGGGCCAGGAAAAACGGGCTTGACAGTATGAGCTACAACCAATGCCACAGTCACATGTGTAGACACAATGAGCCAAGATAGCTTAGCTTCACCAGAATAGAGACTGGGGGCAAATATCGCTCCAGAAATCCCAGCAGAATGACAGTTCATTATATTAACCATACTATCTAGATAAATTATGAAAGTAGAACAGGAGCGTTTTTTTCTTAGGATCTGTGATGAAATTACTTACCGAAATAATGAACTGCCTCCACTTTGCCATTCCAGATATCCGTATGATATGATATGGATAACAATGAATCCAGATAGCACACAATAACCTAGCCAGGCAAAACTGGAAAAGAAATGGTGTCGTGAATGTATGCTTGTTAATAAACAAGTGATTTTGTAAAGGTTGTGAAAATGAAACTATTATACATTGCGTTCATTCGTGAGCTTATTCATGTTATATGCATCCTAACATGACGAGTTAGCAAGGCTCACTCACTCACCCACCGCTCACTCACTCACTCTTACCCGTAAGCAAGCGGCAGTAACGCCAAAGGTGCCACCACGTAAAACTGCATATCATTTGCCAAGAACCAGGACGCGCCAAGACACTGAAACAAACATAAGGGCCACGATTAGATAGAACAAAACACTTCAAGTGACCCAATTACTTCATAATGGAAGGAAACAATAATGCAATATCGGTGATAGCATTACCAAGTGTTTGCAGTCAGATCACAGTCGTTTCATTTAACACCAGACGCATAGGAGGGTGTGTCTTCTTTCAAAGAATATGTATGGTGATCGGTAATATACAATAAGGATGAATAGTAGGATCTACAGTTGCAAAGATCCAAACATGAAAGTAGTGTGTGTGTGTAAACATGATACATCATCGCTCAGATACAACAGAAGGTCACAAAGCATTGTGTGACGTGTTCACGTGCATCAAATTCGATTTAGTTTTGGTTGGGATTAGTCACCCTTTCAATAAACAGCTACGAAAATATGACGTTTAAATTCCAGTTTGAAAATCTCGATACTTCGATTACAGAACAGTATTGTAACAAAGTCAAGATTATGAACACCATTATTAAGAATGTCTGCATTAAACCATCAGCAATTTACCATTTCATCGACCTTATACAAATTGTTGATGTACAGCATATTGGCCCACCAGTTGTCCCGACAGCGATCTATGTCAGCGATGTTCTTAGACTCAACCAGTGGTCCGTCTATGAGGTGGCCMAGCAAACCCGCGTATACCATGATGATGATCATATATAAAGGGGTCAGTCTGGAACATTACACGGTGCTTTGTGAATAAGGGATCGACCTTAGACAAATACATGGTACATGACATCGGTTTTTCTGTGTGGTTGCTTTTCAAGCTATATTCTTACTATCCTACATCAGAAAGAAAAAAAAGGGATAAGGAACCTCGAGAGATCACCAATCTTATGGTCTGTAACAGTGTAGGTTTTCTTTCACCTTTGTCACCAATGTTTCAGATCGGAATTGTCTAAATTTACATATAGGCATAATAATAATAATAATAATGCCGTGTTGTTTTGCGTAAAGTTGTGTCCTTTTCTTTACGACTAACTGCAAAATATGGATTACAGGAAACGATATACAGGAATAATTGAAATTTCTGGCCATTGAATGCGTTTGTCCCTTTGTGACCTTTTCCCATTCAGGTAATAATAGTTACCTCCACCATCTGTGGATGTAGTAGTTGGCCATCTGTGTGGCTGAAGGCTTCCCTCTGGCGGACTTCTCACATTTTCTGAGGAACAGGTAGGTCAACAAGCAGCCGCTGAAAAAGATTATACGTGAACTGGCAAGAAGAGAATTAATATTCTGCTGATGTTTGCTAAACCAATGATATATTTTATGAAGATAACATAATATGTCATTTCTACGCCTTCCTAACGAAAACGAAGTTTGATTCAAATAAACGTTCTCACATTCTCGCAGGAACAAGAAGGTCAACAAGCAAATCGAAAATCCTGATTCAGTGTATCATAATTATGCATATTGTATGCTACCAGAAGGAGATTCATTGACTGAATGCACTTACCTGAGCAGAAAGAATGTATCCACTGAGAGCGAGGCATTGACCATGAACTGCATGGTGAATCGTCTGTTCCATTCATCGTAATCCTTCAAGTTCTCATCTAGCGGGAATCATCGATAACATTTTGACATTAAAACGGTTATTATTGTAGAAAGCATAAGAGATGAATTCCAAGAAAGCATGGATAAATCACGGGAGATGTTTTCATACAGCTGTATCAACACATCAATAACTTATAAATCGTGCGTGATGTACTCACAGCTCAAACGTCCACCCCAAGTCATGGAGTGTCCGAGGATGACCCAGGCCATACTGAGTACCCGGATGCCATGGATACAGCCCAGGTTTCCATCCCCCGTCCTGGTACTGAGGATCTTCTCCGTGTTCCTTCTGATGGAGAACGACAGGAGGAGTTGACGCCCAAAACCTTAAAAATAGCTTTGGCTTGAAAGGACAGTGTGACTAAAGTACTGACACATTTTTTCTGATAATTTTTGGCAGTCCTCTCTACGCTATGAAGAGTTGTGTTCTGCAGAGACCAGAAACCTATGATCATGGTTCAAATCCCAGTTCTTCTCCAAAGTGATAAACGTCTGAGATCCGGGTTTGAAATTCATCGTAAGGTGACACTAGGTGATATGAATTGAACACAATTCAAATTGGCTTCACAACCAAGTTATTCGATTATAATCGGGTCTGGACTAGACAATCCAGTGATCGACAGCATGACATCGATCTACGCAATTAAGATACATTTGTCAACCAATTCTGACCCGGATCATCATGGGTCGACACGTCAAGTTAAGGGTCTGACAACTGATAGTGCTTCTGTATGTTACCTTCATTTTGTTCTTTGTCTTTTTCGATCGGTTGTAACTCAGGATGTTCTACGGCGTTGTTAGTGCGTTTATACTGTTGACTGTCATCATTCAAAAAGACTTCGTTGTTGTAGGCGCCAACCTCAGAGTCACTGACGTCACCGTCAGTCACCTCATTGTAGCACTTATGTCTGTAACTGTCTATCTCTGCGCTGATGATGTCATACAGGGTCCCCACAAGAGATAACGCGACGATGACACATAACACAACCCTGCAATATATAGGTGTCAGTGTTAAAGAAGGAGACGGATTGCAACAACTATAGAAGGATGTCAAAGTCTAGAGTCATACCATTCATTTGAAACTTTTGTCAAGTGGTAGTAGTTGCAGGCATTATAGTTGCAAAAGTGTCTTTTTCGTACGTAAAACTCAAATATAAGTCAAATTATTAAAATCTTAAGATAATCCACATAGAACTCAAGACAATGAATGGGTGACAAATAGAAGGTAAACGTACACTGTTGCCACTGCACTCGAGTCTTCTTTCCAGTCCGTCAATTTGGAAAAGTAGGCCGACACCAGGGAGAAACCAGTACCGTTCAGAGGTACTAGAAATGTTGATAATAATGGTCATGTGAGCGTAGTAGAGACAAGGACTAAACATTTCTAAGAGTGA
>VKKT01001216.1:176620-198377 GCA_008038995.1 Haliotis laevigata
TACAAGCAGCCACACATACACACGCATGCACGTCATCATATGAGCGAAATATTCTCAAGTACAACGTTAAACACCATTTAACCTCAGTTACAATACTGCTCCAAGCTTTAGTAGTACTGTTCCAAGCGGTTGGAATACTGGGCTAAGATGTTGAGATAATGGTACAATCTATAAAAGTACTGGTTGAAGATGTTGAAATACTGATCCCATCTTTAACAATACTGATCCAAGCTGTTACAATATTGGTCAAGGTTGTATTCCTGTTGCCAGATGACCAGACTCTGAGTGCCCACCGGTGGATGTTCCATCAAGAGGCGCTGCAGGAATACATCCTGATCTGCTGTCAACACCCTGGGGGAGGTCTCATCGATAAACCTGGCAAGTAAGTAATGGATCATCCAGGCAGTGTTTGCAATGCTTTAATTTGCCAATTGCCCATCAGGGCCTGTGATCACCTTCAGGCTTTAAAATCTACAGGCCCTGAATGAAATCTGCAGGCCCATTTTGTTAAAGTCAAACCAAAAAAAGCAAAAATAGACTCACAGGTTCACACTGTTTAATTCTGTCATTGTAACTAGTACAATACAGGAAATGTGGAATGACATCAGATTCAAGTAGCTAGTAAACTACAGTGAGTATGCCCAGTCAGACAGCTCCTCATCATCTCAGTCACTTCATTTTTATCTGTTTAAGACTGGTGTTGACATTCCTATAAAGCGCTGAAATACAAGGAAGTGAAGCTGTAAGTTATCGTAACATGATGGATCATGGATGATTCCCCAAACGTTGATGAAAAAAAAAATTAGGGGAAAGATTCCAGTTGAAAAACAAAATTTACTGAAGGTCACAAGGGCCTGCAAATATTTGAAACTGCTGTCCCGATACAATAACAACTCGCGCTGGGCCTCCGGGTCATTCGAATTATTCGAACGCTGCATCCAGGTACAGTTTCCCACAACTGATGTGAGGCGGTGGGTTAGCCTAGTGGTTAAAGCGTTCACTCGTCACGCCGAAGACATGGGTTCGAATCCCCACATGGGTACAATGTGTGAAGCCCATTTCTGGTGTCCCCCGCCGTGATATTGCTGGAACATTGCTAAAAGCGGCGTAAAACTAAACTCACTCATAACTGATGTCCAGGCTATCATGTAGCCAGTGTTTTGCTGTTTATGATACTATTGACAGGGTTATACCTTGAAATACAATAGTTGGGGTCAAGTAGATATCATCAATAAATGTTACCGGCCCTTGTTGGTAATATGACGGTCCTATAAAGTTTGGAATGGTGTAGTGTAGTTTATTACCTACGAGGGCAAACATATCGGGGTTCATATTTTGCATACGATGCCCTAGGGCAAAATATCACTTTGTCATGGTGGCGTGATGTCATGAACAATGCTATGACGTCACATTTCTTCTGTGACGTTGCGTCCTACATGCAGCGACAGCGAGCAGACAGCCTATGTTTGAAAGTAGATTTGGGTTATTTTTATTTGGGTTGTTTACGACACTCGTGCCTAAATGTTGGTATTTCCCGAGCGAGAGCGAGTCGTAAACATAGTATGACATGGGCACTCATGTAATATCCTCTATGTATGAAGATAGTTACTTCAGAGGCTGGAATGAATCAGTGGTCATGTATACAGTGTTCGTGACTGATGGGTTAAATAGCACACACAGATAACTACTCCTGATGCATTGTACGTATGCTCTAGGTATGTTTGTGTATCTTTCAGGTCCTTGAAACAGATTTTGACCTCATATAAAGTCTGTAATTGTTTGTTATGTCATAACTAGATAAAGGCTGATTCAAAATCTCATTAGCTAAAAATAAGTTGATTTGCTACATTAACCATGTTGACAGAGTTAAAATATCATGAGTGACCACATCAAATAAAATATATCAGTGTTGACTGTTTTGTTGTCCTGCCTTGCCTTGATAAATAACACCCAACTTAAAAAACAACAACTCTATTTTGAAACAATCATGAATATTCAGTAAAAGTGATTGTGAAACGCGAATTCAATTTATGAAGGGAAAGAGTTCTATGCACCTAATACATGAGTGAATTGTAGAAGCCCTAATGGTTACTGTAGTCACTAGGGCTGGGTATTGCAGAGAATTTTCATATTGCGATATATTGCGATGCGAAAGCATGTATTGAGATATGTATTGCAATATATTGCATGAAGCATTTTTAAACAAAAAACTACTTATAATCAAGTTAATTCTTGATTTATAGAGCAAAAACACAACAAAATCACTAGGCTTGATTAAGCTTTAATAACAACTTTTAATCCTGATAAAATAAAAATGTGAATAATATTTGGCACAAATGAAACAAGGGCACATCCGAAGATTTCCGAGTGTTACGAAGTTTTCCGAATGCAAGTCAGAATACTGGTTTACGATCAGCGTATCGCAATACGTATCGTTTTCAGGTCTGAACCGGTAAGTACCGGTAAACCGGTTATATTGCGCAGCCCTAGTAGTCACTACTGTTAGTGCTCTTGTAGCACTAGAGAAACAAACAACCTGACTCTGTGTCTGATAAAGGTATGACAATGGTTGACAAATCCCAATTGCTGAGATCAATGCTGATGATGTTGATCACTGGATTGTATGGTCCTGACTCAATTTTGTTTACAGACTGCTGCCATAAAGCTAGAATATTGCTGAGTGTGGCATTAAACAGCCCCAAAACACTTAAAAGCAACAATCCTCGAATTTCTCTTTCAAGAATGAATGCTTACAATATTCTGTATAATTCTGTTGAAGCATGTGTTGTGTGTTGTCCTGTTCACAGATCCCGAGACTTTTATCACACGTGTTACTGTCTCAGCGGTCTCTCCATCGCTCAACACTTCACAGGGGGCCATCTGGCGGACACGTATATTGTCGGAAACACCAAGAACGAAGTAGTAAGTGGAACCGTTGAAACTCATGCTAATCAGCTATCCCGAGACTTCTGTGCTGGGGACAAGTGGAAAATAAATCATGTTGTCCTCATTGATGAGTAACCCTTGGTTCTGGGCCCACTACCCCTGAAGATCCGGGTTAGAATTGATCTGCGGAAACCCATGCTTGTCGTAAGAGGCAACTAACGGGATTGGGTGGTCAGGCTCGCTGACTTGGTTGACACATGTCATTGGTTCGCCATTGCGTAGATTGATGCTCATGCTGTTGATCACTGGATTGTCTGGTCCAGACTCTATTATTTACAGACCACCACCATATAGCTGGAATATTGCTGAGTGTGGCCTAAAACTAAACAGCCTCACTCACTCAACACAACATTGTTTGACTGTACAGTGTTCACAGAAGGAAAAAGAGCTTTGCGTTTCTATAACGCATAGCCCTTTGAATCTTGCACATGCATATAAACCTGGGGAATTCGAAGTTTCTGTAACATCACCATATCAAAAAGGACGATGTTCAGTATCATGAGAATTAAGGAAGTAATTTAGAAATGTAACTGCCAAGAACACAAAATGCTTTGCGTGCAGAATACGCAGGTAGAAAATATTGTGCTTGAAATGTAGATTTATTTGCGTGAAACATGCATGTTTTTGTGTTAACACTGCTATATAATGATTATCCATACACTAAGCAAAAATAACGGTTGATCAATGTAACGGAGTGGGTTGTGCAGCACATAGTATGTTATTCTTGAAATACAAGTCAGTTGGACAAACTCATAACATTTGTTGTGTCTGATTAAATGACCACCGGATCCTCTTCGTTGCCTCTTACGACAAGCATGGGTTACTGAAGATCAATTCTAACCCGGACCTTCACGGGTGCTGTTGTGTTGAACTTTGATGTGTTAGACTTTGTGTTGAAGTGCTTGATCGCTGTGTATTCCCTATTTAGTCTCATTTCAGGGTTGTGCAAACTCAAAGTACTTACAAATGTCCTCTTAATTGTCATACAACTGGGTTTGTCTGTAATACAGGTTTATACATGTTAAGGGCAGAATTTGAGTTGAGCTAGTTTCAAGGTAGCCATCACTTAAAAATCTTTATCAGTGTCTCAAGGGAACGTCACAACAAGTACACTTCGATCCCTACTTTTTGAATGAAATTACAAGTTGAAGTCATTCTGTTTATTTTCCAGAAATCAGTGCATCCTGTGTACAACATCGGTATTGATGCCGTCATCCATGCCAATGAACATTTTAACTCACTGCCAGTTCCGGGAACGTCGGGGAAACACGAAGAAAAGTAACGTACAGTTTCTCCATCATTCTTTTCTCATGAGGGGCAGGACTGTCAGTATTGTTTATCGAGACAACTACATCACACATCGCGGTCAACCAAGTGATAACCAGATTTCACTAGCACTGAATGTTTGTCAAGATTTCGTCAATGTTTTTTATGGTTTCAAGCATAGATCTATAAACATGGTCCTAACATGGGCTAGCAACCAATTATTTACCACTAAGGGAAAAGTGTTTTATATGTATATCTACATAAAGGCCAGGCATGTTCAGGTCGTTTTTGTGTGCGTGATAGGATAGAGAGTGTCAACCCCATGTTGTGGAGGATGCCAAGTTAGTGGTATTCATGATGACGCTTGTCTGTACACTAGATGCCATGAAATATAACCAGTCAGGCCACGTTAATCCGAACACTTCCGTTTTTCATACGGATAGTGAAACGTACGGACTACTGTATCTGGAACGTAGATATCAATTTCATTGTTGAAATTTTGTTTATTCTGCAAAAGGGTGGTGGGGTAGCCTAGTGGTTAAAGCATTTGTCTGTCATGCCGAAGATCCGGGTTCGATTCCCCGTATGGGTACAATGTGTGAAGCTCATTTCTGGTGTCCCCCGCCATGATATTGCTAAAAACGGCATAAAACTAAACTCACTCACTCACTCACTCACTCTTCTGCAAAGTGTGACAAATCGATTAAATATTTTGCTTAAGCTTATAAGCACATGTTGATACATTCTATTTGGACATCCCAGTCCAATTTAATGCTCTAGCTGTACACTGATATCATCAAAAGTCCCTATTTATCGACTACATCTCTAAGGGCAGAGTACTCATGATTTGCTAAAATGATTTGGTATGACAGATTCCCACATAGGGGTTGACAAGATCAGGATAGTTCCCTTTTTTACAATGGCAGAAGAGTTTACTAAACTGTGATAAAGTAATTCCTAACATAACCTTTAACAAGGAAATAAAATAAAGGCAGTTAAAAATTGCCATATACTGTCCCAAACCCTCACTGTTGCGTAGGTGACATGGTAGCAGTTCAGGTAGTACATGCATTTATACCAGTATCGGAGGAAACAAGCAGTGCCCTAACATGCTTATGTTTTTCAATATTTTTTTCTGTGTTTCTTATCTCCTGCCTTCCCTGGGGTGGTGGGGTAGCCAGGTGGTTAAAGCGTTAGCTCGTCACGCCGAAGACCCGGGTTCGATTCCCCCTGGGTACCATGTATGAAGCCCTTTTTTGGTGTCCCCCGCCATGATATTGCTGGAATATTGCTAGAAGTGGCGTAAAACCATGCTCACCCACTCACTCACTCACTCACTCACTCACTCACTCACCCCCGATGTTGATCTAAATTTTACAATTGCTGAAAATATGTTTGAGATTTTGTGAAAAACAATGGTTTTATTTTTTTCATTTTAAAATGTTTTTTATTTTTTGCTCAATCTCTTGTTGGTTGAGGTTGAACTGAGAAACACATAAAAAAATATGGATACCCTGAGGAGTACGCAAATCATTTAATGTCTTCCCGCTTGTTTCAAGCTATCAACGATAACTACAGATGTTTACTCTCATTACCACTATTGAAGAGGAATTGTCGTCTACTCTTTCATAACTCACATAGGCTTGACCAGGAAATAAGTGTTTTACGTACTTTGTTCATTATTATAAGATATAAATGAGCATAATTATTAATAATGTGGTGGTCTGATATAAAAAAGCACTTGATCACTTGTACTGAGCATGTGCCATGCATTTTCCAGATGTTTGTTTTAGACTTTTGTGTCTAACCATGTATTTACAGCGTTATGTTCCAACCATAGTGGGAATTTTCAGATACACCATTGTTTCAACAGCAGAAAGTGCTTGTTTTATTGAGCAGGGCCTAGATTTTCAAAGCTCTCTTTGCGCTAAGATAGTCGTAAGTTAATGTTAATGTATGGCACTTACGACTATCTTAGTGCTAAGAGAGCTTCGAAAATCTAGGCCCAGAAGTCATCAAGTTATTTTGTTTTGTATCCTTACATGCACTCCCAGTTTTCATAGATTTGGCAGGCAATAAATGTCTTCCTAATCTAAAGATGGAGTGAAACAATGTTGTGTCGCACTTCGATGTGTCAAACTTTGTTTTCTCGAAATATTAGCTTGGTGCTGTGTATTTCTTACACTGTTTTGCGGCTAATGCGAGGAATTATGAAGAGCCTGTCAACTTCTTCATGGGCCGGTGGGATAGCCTAGTGGTTAAAGCGTTTGCTTGTCACAGCGAAGCCCCGGGGTCGATTCCCCACTAGGGTACAATTTGTGAGGCTTATTTCTGGTGTCCCCCGTCGTGATATTCCTGGAATATTGCTAAAAGTGGTGCAACACCCAACTGGAATATTATCTGAGGAAATCTGCGTTGCTTAAACATTAAAACTGTATCCCACCACTGTAGATCGGTGTTTATTGGGGCCGGTACTGTTGGAATACTTGTTCGCAAATCCAGTGAAGTTCCAGGTTAGAGCTGGTCTTCAAAAAATCCTGTTTATCCTAAGAAGTGACTAATAGTATTGAGTGGTCAGGTCTGCTGAAATGTTCAGAACATGTTTAACATCATTGAATACAAAACATGTGTATTGGTTTGTTGACAAGCTGGATGGATATTTTGTGGATGCCATCTTCAAAATATGGAGGTGTAACACCTTGCTAAAATGTATCAAAGTTTAGCTATTTTATGTAACAGTTCAATAGCTGTGAAAGATCAAAGGCAAAGTATTATTTCTGTAAGAATGATTGTCATGAATTGAAAACTCATTGTTTAACAAATTTCTCTTTTTTAATTCAAATGGTAAATTGGTGGAGATATGAGCAATATTGGCAGGCTGTAGATATGATGACGTTCCCTTCTATCATCACAGTTGCGAGGTAGCAAAATTTATCATTACAGTGGAAGCTGTCAAAACCGGCAGTTGTCCAATCCGGGAAGTTGTCCCCACTGGCATAAAATCTCAGTCCTGTCCGTGGCTAGTGCAATTATCATCGTTTAAAAGCTCTGCAATCCGGAAGCTGTCAATTCCGGATCTCGGCATGAAATGAGTCGCACAAATATGGGTTTATACTGTAATCTGTGCTGTCTAATCCGGCGTGTGGTGAGGAGTGGGCTGGATGTGTATTGTCACCAATTAATCCTGCATTGAAACTACATGGTTGCCAACAGACAATTTAATCTTAGTTCAGCATGCACATGTAACTGGTGAGTTTACATGTTTTATTGTGATAGAACAATGTAAATGAGAGTGACAAAACTTGTTCACTTCTCGTCGGAAGTAACTGTGTCATCTGTACAATCCAGCACACTGTCTAAACCGGATTATTTGTTTAGTCCTGACGAGTGCCGGATAAGACAGCTTCCACTGTACTATCCCATATACTACAGCCATAGACACTATCACAGCCTCTGTTACCAACGAGCTTGGAGTTAATGAATCTCTTTGTATTGTTGGAATGAAAGAAAACATGTATTGAAGCAACAGTTGGTCAGAAAAGTAATCGCTTGTGTTAGATTAGAACTTTTAAACCTCACACTAACACCAATTTCAGTTACTCAAGGGGTGATCTGAAACATTGTCCTCTGGGATATGTTCAAACTGAATGTTTCAGATTATACTCTCATATCATTCATTTGGCAATATCAGTGATAATTGTTTTTCTATAAATTCTGAACTTGCTGTACAGTTTTTGAAATGCATGAAATACATCTGAACTGTTGAGTCAATTTGTCAACATATCAATTTAGCTCAACCTTGTTAGTGTATGTTCTCGACCTTACAGGCATTTGTTGGGTATGTCTGCATACACATAGAAACAAATCATGTTAACAATTGCCTGTTGTTTTATTAATCTGCAAATTTGATCTTGTAGAATGGTCTGGATTCGAAAGTTGCAAGATCAGGTGTTTTCAAATTTCTTTTATGAAAGTTTTTTTTTTTTTTAAAAGGGTCGAAAAATTAATGTTTATTTCTGTTGTGAGGAGACATTAAGACAAAAAAGGGCAATCACTATCTTGTATTGACATAAAGTAGATACATCAGAATCTGTGCCTACAGATATAGCGACAAAAATGTCAGTTCCTTTTACATGAAATATATATAACTGGGGTTGACAAAATAATACATCATATTCCCCATGAGAAATGTTTGAGTTTGAATCCCAGGTGCCTACTGCTTATGATCCATGGTTTGCACGTTCCTGTACAAGGCTTTTGGGTTTCATAGAAGTGGAACAACTAGCTACACTTTCTTTCAATATTAATGTTAGCATACCATGAATTTCTGCTCAAAATGGCATTGAACTCAAAACGTTTACAATTTGCACATTTAAAATAGTATATTGATGTGACATAGTATATTTTTCCTCAGGTTTATTCTTCTTCAAACTAAGCTACCACGTCACATATCAGCCGTCTGAAGAATGACAGGATAAGCTCCCCTTATAGTTTCTGGAATTACCTGCCCTTACTCTGTATTGAGAGTTATGTCCCCTTATGTTATTTCAAGAATTACCTCCCCTCTTAGTGGATTGGGAGTTACATACCCTACCAGTTTACATGAATCTGTGGAAATCAGTACAGGTGAAAATCAAGACTTTTGTCCATATTTTTGGTTCAGATGTTGTACCATATATGTTGCTTCTTACAAGTCAGTAATGGAGAGCCAGATCTGACATGGAGACTGTGGTGTCAAGTATGTGTCAATGTGATGTCGTCTGCTAGTTTTGTACCATGCGTATCAGTAAGATGGATGTTACATATAAATTATATCTTGACATGTGATGTATATACTGTCATGTTACTGTAAGTTACTGTGTCATATTTGTATGCCAGATGATTCATTTCACAGCACACTTGTCTTGCAGAAGTATCATCAACATTTCTGAAAGTAAAGTGTCATTTACTATCACTGTGTTTTCTTGTTTTTGTTAGTGCTGTGTTACGTGCAGAGGTCTTGGTTAGAATTGGTAACCGGCAACCCATGCTTGTCACAAGAAGTGACTTCTAGGATCTGGTTGGCAGGCTCAGTGAGTGAGTGTGTGTGTTTAGTTTTACTCCACACGCAGCAATATTCCAGCTATATGGCCTGTAATAATAGTCTGGACCAGATAATCAAGTGATCAACAGGATCAGCATCGATCTACACAATTGGGACGACGTCAGTGTTTGCAATACTTTAATCTGCCAGTTGGCCATCAGGGCCTGCTACTGCCTGAAGGCCTTGAAATCTGCAGGCCCATTTTGTTAAAATCAAAGCAATAAAAAGAAAATAGACTACACTGATTCATTTAGCGAAGCCTATGGTGCTGAGAGAAGCATTTATTTGTTAAAGACTGGTGTTGACATTCCTACGCTCAAAAGCGCTGAAATACCAGAAGGTGAAACTGCAAGTATCGTAACATGATGGGATCATGGATGATTTCCAAACGTTAATAAAGAAAACCAATATGGGAAAGATTTCAATTGAAAAAACAAAATACATTGAATTTACTGAAGGCCACAAGGGCCTGCAAATATTTGAAACTGCGGTCCCGATATAATAACAACCGATGCTGGGCCTCCGGGCCGGCGATTGTTTCAAATGCTGGATGATGTGTCAACCAAGTCAGCAAGCCTGACCACCCGATCCCATTAGTTGCCTCTTACGACAAGCATGGGTTACGGAAGATCAATTCTAACTTCGACCTTCACGGGTGTCAGGCTGAAGGACTTGGTTCACGTGCCACATGGTATCTAATTTCATTATTCAGTGCTCATGGCAGTCACTGGATTGTCTGGGCCAGACTGAATAGCATTTGCAAACAGCAATGCTATTCCAGATACCTGTAATATAGCTTGTGAGGCTAGTGTGTTTTCACATCTGGATGTCATTGTATCCCAATTGCATAGATCGATGCTCATGATGATCACTGGATTGTCTGGTCCACATTCGATTATACACAGACTGCCACCATATGGCTGGAATATTGCCGAGTGCAGCATTAAACAACAAACCAACCAACCTACCAATCACATCTGAAATATATATACTAACAGAAATAAGTAACTGTGCTTCATATACAGCAGTGTTGTACTACTGAAAGTGACAACATACCACTCATCCTTTGCCCAGGATCAGGAGCAAATAAAGATAGCAATATACTGTGTTACCCAAATTCCAAATGACAGGCATTCACTTCATGGGCCTAATGTGAACAGGTGCTTGAAAGGCACTGTTTGGATGTGTCCTGAAAGATTCATTGTTCACCATTATCAGAGAGCACACCAATATTTGTTTCTGTCGAAAGCAACAAGTGAAAGCACCTTTGACCCTACGTCAAAGACATATGAGTTAGGAATTAACACTGCACTGTATGTACCCCCCCCTGAACCCCTCCATTGGCTCCGCCAACGCAAAACAAATCTTCAATGTGGTCTTAAGTCATTTTCTAAGGGGGTGGGTTTTTTTCCGAACCACCCACCCCCACCCCCTGGGTCCTCCAATGTGTATTATAGGTCCTCTGTCTGGAAATTTTATCATCCTCGCCATTTTCACTAAGACTTTTATATTATTGTTTGTTATTAAACTACTGAAGAGACCACATTTTGACTGTGAAATTTATTTACAAGGACTGACTATTTGTTTTCAGCTTAAATGGGTATGAATCTAAGGAAGGATAACAATATATGGATTAAACAACTTCTTTATTATACTGAAGCATTTCACAGTTCGGTGAAAGTTGCTTGATAACAGTGTTTGGACCTACACCGAAACGTCGCTCTCACAATAAGAAAAGAAGTTGTTTATCCATATATGTTATCCTTCCTTGCTGTTCCACCTTCTAAATGCCTCTCTAAGAAGGGCATGAATCTTCTTTCAGCTGTATCACGATGGGCGACAGGTAAATAAACGAGTCACTTTCCTTGGTAATGACCACTGTTGAAGAAAGGACAAAAACCAGTGTATAGTAATCAACACTTTAGTCTACAGGTTACAATATACATATATGATGAAGACAATCTCATTGGTAGACCAGTATATTGGACAGCTCACTGCTGTCGAGGGTAAGACAACTGACTTCATGATGAATGCTTCACATTACATACCTCGCCTGTAGCTCTTGGAGGAACATTGTGGTTCTGCAGTATCTGACAACAAAGACAAAGTGTTCATACCGCTAGAAAACACTGATTTTCATCTGGTCCTGTCCATGGTTAACCGTTGATCAGCAATATTACAGCTACATAAGGGCACTGTACATACTGCTCAAAACAGGTTAAGAACACACACAATTAGAAGGCAACCCACTTCCCATAAATTAACTATTGTCATATGAAATAATCAGGTGTTCCTTAACGTTTTTTGAGTAGTATACAACCAGATATGGTTATGATATGACCAAATACCCAGTGATGATGATCTGTGCCATTGATGTATAATTACAAGAGTCCCGAGTCTGATCATTGATCCATTATAGTCTGTTTGCAGTGAAAATGTACCGATGAATTCCACTTTAAACAAAAATGTACATCGAATAAAGTGAAATTAACATTGCAAATCCTCATAATTTTACTTTGCCAAATGAACATTTATATCTCAGAATTTTGTTCAACTTAGGAGAAAAGTTGTTCAACAAACGATCATTGATTCAAATCGCTATTATTGGTTTGTATTACATGGGGGTAAGCGCAGTAGTTGGAACAGTGAAACAAATGCACATGCAGTACGTGATGAGTGTTAACTTAGACCAGCCCTACTTGCTCTCGGTGTTTCATTTAATGTGCATAACCCCTTGTAATACAAACCAATAATAGCGATTTGAAACAATGATCGTTTGTTAAAAAACTTCTAACTTAAGTTGAATATTTAAATGTTCAATTGGCAAGGTAAAATTATGAGGATTCTAAATCTTGATTTCACTTTATTCGATTTACTTTTTTTGCTTAAAGTGAAATTCATTGGTACATTTTCACTGCAAACAGACTATAGTTGAGGCTGAGTTCAAACTCTTGATCATGACATGGATGCGAGGTCCAGATCTGGACAGTAATCGCAGAGCTGAGACCTCTAAGCCACCAAATTCAAGATGGAATTAATGTTGTGAATTTAGATGGGCTTCACACATAGTTCCCACATGGGAAATGGTCTCCGGCGTGATGAGCGAACGCTTTAACCACTAGGCTCAGAGGTGGAAACAACCCATTGCCCGACGTCCTGAGTCCAGTGTTTCTTTCTGTCGGGCAAGCACATTTGTATATCACGCTGTACCGGTGTCAGGTTGACATTTCGATGTTAATTATGTTGCTTATATAAAAAAAATCACCAAAAAAATCGGCCGGTATAGCGCAAAAATTATCAGTGCAAGTGATTTTACATGTACCACTGTACCGGAGTACACTAGCCATTTTAAAGTTATTTCCACCCCTGAGGCTACTAGAAAATACTTGAAAACTAGATTTGAGCAGCGACACACAGTCTATGTTGTCAGATGTGGAGCAGTAGCAAAGATGGTTATCAGCCTACAACAGGTCTACAAGCCGCTCAACACATGCACTCCTTGATTTAGATTAAACTGTATGGAGGTCAGTCATCAGCCAACATGTTGGCTACCAGATGGTAAGGTAGAAAATTGGAAATGACTTGTATGGAACATGCAGGATGTTTCAGGCATTCATCTTTCTTGCATGAGCAGGTCTATTGTTGTCACCATGTGGGTAACCTCCCTTGTCCACTTCCCCTTCATCTCCGACATCACATTCAACATGCATGGTTTTAATGAGCACCTTGTCGAGTTTCTATCCGAGGTGCTTATAATGAACATGGTTAATTTAGTGGAATATGGGCCCGATACTTTCTCAGGATCATGGTGAAATGTCGTGTGTAAACGGTAAATGTCTATGGTAATATACGGTACATCAGAGAGGGAAACAAAATAACAATTAAATGATTGGAAATTGTGGTGCGCCACTTTGCTGACTTCTAAATTATAGGTTTTCAATTAAGTAGTACCAACAAATTTTAATTAGAAAAGTCTTAAAACACACACTCTGAATTGGATGGTCAGAGAAACATTTTCCATCTGAATACACGATATAGGTCCTCAGGACTTCACACTACAAAAACTGATTTTAGGACTTGCGGGGTCATGTCAAATCATGTAGGAGAGGCAAACTATCTTATATTCCAGGAGAAAACAAGACATCTTTAAATTGTATATAAACTTTGAACTCAGTATAATATTTGTATCATGATCTTTCATCCATGAGTCATGACCTGTTTAATATCCACAAGGTGTCATGACAAAATATCCCCAAGTTCTCATGACCTGTAATATACATTGTATCGTGACCAATTACCCATGAGGTATCATAACCTGTCATCTACGTGATATCATGACCCATTATCCACAAAGTGTCATGACCCATTTCCCTAAGGGATCATGACCTGATATCCACAAAGTGTCATGACCCATTTCCCTAAAGGGATCATGACCTGATATGCACAGTGTCATGACCCATGTCCTTAAGGGATTATGACCTGATATCCACAGTGTAATGACCTGATATCCACAGAGGGTCATGACCTGATATCCACAGAGTGTCATGACCTATTACCCACGAGATAAATGTATCACTGAACAATGACCTGTTGCCTGAAAGGTATCCAGGCAAATTATTCACTTGGTACCATGGCCCGATATCCACTTAGTACAATGACCCGTTATCCACATCACATCCCGACCATCTGATATCCACATAACATCCTCACAGCGGTGTTAGCTGACACAAGCAGTCCAGTTGTTCAGTAGCAGCAGTCTTCGGAGGGGGTACATGTTCACCATGGAGAGAGTCAAACATAATGTGCACAGCCACATGAACAAGGGGTGTCTACGATGGGTTTATTTACACATGATATCTCTGATACAGTCTCAGCACCATATCAGATGAATACACAGAGATGCAGTTCCTGATTCACCCTGTCTAACCTAACCCAAAATGTTTCTCAATTTTTAAACAAATATTGTTCGTTCTACAAGGAGCTTAAAAAGTGCAACATTTACAAATTCCTTTAATCATTCATGTTGAAGGATAACAACAAGTCTTATATGCGCTACCATCATGTTATCCAATACAATACCATCCTGTTATCCAATACAATATCATACTGATAACATATACAATACCATTCTGTATTATCATACACCTGTAGACCTATGTGGGAATGAAATAAATACACCTTGACTAAAAATTTTGTTTGTATAATATACATGTCATTTCTACAACTTAAAATGTTTTTGCATGAACCCAACAATAGGTACAGCACATACATAACAATTCAGGTATTGATCCTCCGTTAACTTAAACTATAACAAACTCCATTAGAGCTTTAAAACCACTGTAGTATCTCAACGCCAACATCGTGAAGGATACCATCTACTTTTCTGCATTGATTAGAACAAAGGGTAGCAACTGGTCTTGCCTTAGTCTGGTTTCAGCATTAGTACAATACACTTACATTTCTAGTCTGCAACACAGTTAGAATACAACAGAATACAACTTTTGTTTATGATTTCATACTTGTTTTGTATACTTCTCTTACAGGGGCTTGTAATACATAAAAAACAACCCTGGCATCAAGGTATATACTGTCATTAACAGTGTCTTAGGTGAGTGAGTGAGTTGAGTTTTACATTGTTTAGAAATATTCCAGCAATATCACAGCAGGGGACACCATAAATGACCTTCACACATTGTACCCATGTAGGTAATCGAACCTGGGTCTTTGGCGTGATGAGCGAACGTTTTAACCACTAGGCTAACCCCCAGCCCCCAGTGTCTTCGGCATAAGTTTCATATCGTGCTAAGACCCTGTCTGTGACAGTATATACATGTGTACATTGATGCCTGTTTTTTTTGCCTTACAAGCCCCTGTGTACTACTCAAGTGACAAGGATATTGGATATCTTTTCATCCTGTTAGAAACTTTTAGTCAAAATATTGTTGTGTCATGTAGTTTTGTTTAATTAGGTTGACGTGAAGCCAAATCTCATTTCGTTTCACTGTAACATGAAATAGTTTTTGCATGACATTTCCAAACAATCTCTACCAGAAATCAAACAGGCCACCCAGAATATCCCACCAAAAGTTGGGTAGGTAATTTCAAATACATTCCTTATCTGCATATCACAGACTTTATATGAAACATTTATTTGTTTATGGTAAAATCCTTCATAACATCATAAAGGCCATTAGAAGTGTCTACCTGTAGTTACTTTTGACAGATCTTATTCCAGTAATAAAACAGATTGACAAACATGTAAAACCTTGCTATCTAAACAAAGGCAACCTGTATCCTAAGCATTCATTAAGCCCCGTGGTCGATAACAAAGCACACATGGTAACTGCTTGTCTACAGGTCCATTATACCCCGACAGCTGGTGGGGGATCAGTTTGAGTGAGTTTAGTTTTACGCTGCTTTTAGCAATATTCCAGCAATATCATGGCGGGGTACACCCGAAATGGGCTTTACACATTGTACCCATGTAGGGAATCGAACCTTGGTCTTCCACGTGATGAGTGAACGCTTATACCACTAGGCTACCCCACCGCCCGGGGATCAGTTTGAGCAACATTGGAGTAATATCAGGAACACAATATACTTCTTGAAATATGACTCAGGATTTTACATTGCATACTAACTAGAAATATATTTCACATGGGATTTGAGCAATCTGAATCCTTTTCAGATGAGGGCATGAAGTCAAATTATTCTAGACCTTATCATCGTCCTGTATAGAACCTTAATACTAACGTGCATCAGTTGAGGTGGGAAATACATCGTCCAGTTTGATGTCAAATTTGATTTTCGAGGTATGCATTCTTTGAATTAAAAAGGTTTCCTGTGACATTTTTCACACACTTTTACAGCCGAATAATTTTCAAGTGATAAAAACGTAACATGCAAACACCATATTGCTCTTTCTTGCAAAATGTAGAAAATACACTCATGGAATTACTTCATAAGATGACCAAATTGAGATCGTTAAGTTTGCCCATTTGAATCCACAGAAGCTGCTGCATTCAGTCCGCCTTGAACGCTGAAGTTACTATCCGTCTCCTCTGGTACGGAAACCATTCCTCTGGCAAGTACATGTCCTAGTTGGCATGAAGCTGAACAGTTAAATGATAATGAGCATCAACCCTACACACATCTAAATCCCTGCAGCGATCCAAGTCCATTTCGCCGCATACTGCATGAATCAGATGTCATAGAGTTGATCTGCACGAACATGTGAAGGATAAAATCCCGAGCAATGATTTGCTGCCTTACGTCATGTGACGGATGTCCCTCAGCTGGGTGCTGTCTTTAATTTCTTACGCCTACTCCCGGCTGATTTGTCCTCTACATCGGAACTTTCCGATTCTGAGCCACCATCAAATGGCATCTGTCCTCCACGTAGATTGACCCCAGTCTGTGAGGCAAATGCTCCTGTGGATTTAGCTTTTTCTAGAGATCGAACTGAAACGTAAAAGTAGCAACGTGAAACACTGTTTGTAGCTTAAAATGGAACTCAACTATATTATAGCTATGTGACGTCAGTCGGAAAATTATCTGGAAAAGACAAGGGCTTGAGGTTTTGTTTTGTTTGTTATTTAAAGCCGCACTCAGCAATATTCCAGCTGTATGGCGGTGGTCTGTAAATAATAGAGTCTGGACCAGACATTCCAGTGATCAACAGCATGAGCATCAATCTATGCAAATGGGATACAATGACATGTGTGAACCAAGACAGCGAGTCTGACCACCCGATCCCGTTAGTCGCCTCTTACAACAAGCATGGGTTACTGAAGATCAATTCTAACCCGGATCCTCACAGCTACCCTTAGAGTAAAAAGACAAAGTAGGAAGCTCGAGTCAGTATTATTGAGCATCCCTGAAGCCATCAGGACATGATTATAGTGCTAGCTCACTGCAGTTTAGCATGAATACACCACTCAGACACATATACTGACTCCGAGCTGACCAGTGGTTGCTGTACCCATTAATGCCAAGCGCCAGGCAGGGATCAACAAGTTATATTGACGTCTTTTGGTATGATGCGTCTGGGGATCTAACCCGCGACCTTCTGCTCTCCGGGCGGACGCGCTAACCACTACACGACATTGAACCATAAGGGGCTTTAAACTGTCTGTGTCTTTAGCTCTGTCTGTTTAATTAGTGAACACTTTTAATGGATCCTCAAATCCCTGCCGTCAAGCAAACATTGTAACATTATGAATCAAGCTGGGCTTACTTTGTTGTTCAAGGATGTTATTCTGTTTCTTGAGGTCATCTATATCTTGCTGGTGACTGTGGTTTTTCCTCCTCATGAACTGAATATAATCAGCTGCCTTTTTCAGAATCTGTGCCCGTGATACCTGTTACAAAAATCAAAATTGCTAAGTAAAAGTCACTTCTTGATATCAGACGGTGGGTCCATAGCATTCCTGGCTGCAGGCTTTGCCTGCATCAGCAATAGTACAGCCATGTTACAGCAACCAGTGAAAACTAAATCTCCCATCAGAAAAGCAGGTGCATTTGCAGGTACTTGCCAAAAGAAATCCCCCAAATGCCAGTCCATAACATTATTCAGTCACAGACCCCTCAAAACAATAAATAGCCGTAAGGATAACCAGTCTGAAAACGCCCCTACTTAAGGGAAACACCTGATATTCACAGAAGATCAAACCCGATAATATACCTTAACCTTGCCCAATAAGTAACTGAAATTTACTTCCTATCTAAAAATAACCCGTGAAAATCCAGGTTAGAATTGATCTTCAGTAAGCCAAGCTTGTCCTAAGAGGCGACTGATTAGGTGGTCAGGCTCGCTGACTTGGTTGACGCATGTCATCGGTTCCCAATTGAGCAGATTGATGCTCATGCTGTTGATCACTGGATTGTCTGGTCCAGACTCGATTATTTACAGATCGTCGCCATATAGCTGGAATATTGCTGAGAAAAACTTCACTCACACCTATCTAATTACATTAATTCTGGGCAAACCAAGCCTCATACAGGAAGCCCCATTACTCAACCTATGTTTTTGTTTTTTTAATAAATACAGTTCACTCTACCCTATGCATACTAGTGTAATAAAGTATACCTTTGCCCTTAATTATTACAGTTAAAGCATGCGTCCAAGCCTCATACAGGAAGCCCCATGCCCCAACCCATGTTTTATAAAGAAAGTAATGAGCACCTCTGAAAGTCTGATTGAGTCACTTCCATGCCAGGTATACATTAACAAATTGAGGTGAACTGTTATAAGATTTATTTAAAGCTGTACTGTGGATGTATGCCTGTAAGTAACTGTTGCTGGACTTGACAATCCAGTGATTGATACATCCACCCTCTCTGCATGCAAGGACATGCTATCAAGTCAATAATCTATCCGATCTCTTCTAGCTGCATACGACCAGTATTTGTTGGTCAGGAGCAATTCAGAGTTTCTTTTGCTGTAATCACTGTTCAGGATAAAAAACAGGAACAGTCATTTAATGATAAACCAACTTTTCACATAAAGGAAAGTATTTGATAGAGCTTGGACAAACAGAACAGCCCCTTCAATTCTGTTTCCAGAGGCACCAAACACTGTATTCAATTGCGCAGATCGATGCNNATGCTGTTGATCACTGGATTGTCTGGTCCAGACTCGATTATTTACAGACAGCCGCCATATAGCTGGGATTGCTAAGTGCAGTGTAAAACTAAACTCACTCACTTACTGTATTACCATGTCTGCCGAATCTGATACTACAACTTTATAATTTTTATATCAGACAACCTGATAGCTATCCAGTACCTTAATTTCAGGTCAATAATGAAGTATTAGGAAACATGGGTGCAAGCAATTACAGACATTCCATAACACCAATGTCCATTCCAGTGACCTTGACCTTCAATGAAGTTATTCAGAACATCACATCCATGTGCTACTCTAAAGATGACTTGTATTGAACATCATCTGGCCACAGTAAACACTTGTGGAACTATAAGGGAAGTAAAAGCCGACCCTTCAAGTGTCAAATGTATGTTTTCTCGTAACAAAAGCACGGTCACTACATATCCTTTGTGGGTCATCATTTTGTGGTTATGCCAAGCCCCAGATGACACGAAATATTAAGGTAGGTCTCTTCAAACAGCGTTTGGCTGTAGGTTATTGTTCAAGTTTACATAGGCTGGAAAATGTACAGAGAAAATCTGCCAAAGATTAACTTTGGAGTGAAGATGAACTTGAATACATGTACCAATAAAAAAGGATTTCAAGAACAACCATATGACAATACAGTAGTTTTTAAATCAATTGTCCCTTTAATTAAATTCAATTAAAACCACACCATACCCTGGTATTCTAATCATGGACAGAAAGTATTCTAATCATGGACAAAAAGTATTCAAATAATAACACTACTACAGCCATAACATCTAACATCAACTCAAAGGTTTTAACAAGGAAAGGCATTTTAGTGAAAATGGCAATCATACTGTACATATATACATGGGCATGGTTTCAAAACCATCTACAACAATGGCATCTATTCTTTTACAAGGGACTACTTTAAAACATTTGTCACAAACTCATGTTAGTCCGGGACAAATGAATACTGACTTGTATCCCCCTTTGGTAGGATCTCATATTGGTGTGAGAACATCAGACCTATCTCAAACAAGAATGGTAATTCTATTTTTGTTTAACTCAAACAGCAATGTAAATATTATTGAAGCCCTTGCATATTGCGGTTTTAAAATGATTTTAACCAATTTTAATTCATAATGATGATAATGATTTGTTGAAACTATATTCTAATGTAATTATTACCAGCTGTTCACCTTATATTTCCGAAGGTATATAAAAAGACAAAATACAATAGACAACACGGACTGCCATGCACATTTTCTAGATTAGTAAGGGGCATTTACACAGAATACCTTTAAATTGCTCTTGGAGGTAGTCAGGGGGCCGTGATATGAGGAATTTGGTATCAGCAAAAGCAATATTTAATAGGACTGTCCACAAACCAGTTCTTGAATCTTCTCATCTTGTGACCTTGACCTCCGATTCCTCAAACAAAGCCCGGACTCACAGTACAGACAAAACACTAATACCACAATCCTTTTATATTCACAAGAGAGCAATCAGTAGCCATCCTCTCAGATCACTACTGGCTACTATTTAAAGTTACATTTGAGGTCAGAGAGTGAGCGAGTATGGTTTTATACCGCCTTTAGCAATATTCCAGCAATATCATGGCCAGGGACACCAGAAATGGGCTTCACATATAGTACCCACGAGGGGAATCGAACCTGGGTCTTCGGCGTGACGAGAGAACGCTTTAACCACTAGGCTACCCCATCACCCCCATTTCAGGTGAAACAAACACTGCCACAAATAGACTTGTAGTCCTGAATCTTGATTGACTTGATCAAATTGTGACAAATGTCAGTTTCTTTTTAAGTGTTCATTAAAAGGACTTTCTAGATATCTGTAACACAACTGTTGAAGACTGCAATCTCATATTCCCCATATCTTGTAAATTCAAGAATAGTTTTGGCGCACTGAGTTAATGTGGCTTTCCCATCCTTCCAAGGTACCCATTCACAGCTGGGTGGACTGGGATACTTTTGTCCAAGTTTACTGCACGTTGCTGTACCCGCAACTAGGTGTTTGCACGTATTCATGTGGCCACCATCTGGTCATCTACCAACGGATTCGTAGGTTCTTTTAAGTGCACAGGGTTGTGTACTGTACACTAGGGGTTGTGACAACACTGAGAGAGTCTGCACGCAAAGTTGACTCCAAGGATTTTACACCCAGTCATGGGTGGGCTCAATCCCGTCACCTCAAACTCGCTGGATCACTAGCCTGGCGCCTTAGCCACCTTCCCCACCATACCTTGTAAATTCAAAAATAATTTGAATAATATTGAAGAAATAATTGTGTTTTGTATCCCGTAATTATATCATCCATATTTAGGAAACAATTGATGAAAATAATGGAAATTTACACCACGAATTTACTCAAATTGATATTAAAGTTATGTACAAAAGCTTCAAGGCACTGTGGCTCACCAGCAACTTTTGTCTGCCTCCCCAACCCCCCCATAACATTAGCTGTTGAACATATTTAGTATAAGTATATCTGTTTTGAAGAACAAAGATGTTTAATTTTACATGACACACTCACAATAATGATGGAAGGTTAATTTGCAGTCATATGATACAATATTTTCTTAAATTCTTTTGAGCAGAAAATGTTCAAACTCCTTTGCCGCTCAAAGAAGTTAGCTTTTCAGAAATAAACTTGGTTTGGAAATTGTTCCTTTGTGCCAAATCAGCAATTCGAAGCCTATATCATGGATACTTGTAAATAGCTAATGATTTNTTGCAACCATATTCTAAAGTAATTATTACCACCTGTTACTTGTAATTAGCATCTTAATTGATAAATTGTCTCTGGAGGCAAAGCAACTGTTGCTA
>VKKT01001217.1:32432-42647 GCA_008038995.1 Haliotis laevigata
GACCTAGATCTAACATATTCTACGTTTTCTGCAGTGAAATCTAGGGCTAAGTGTTGAACTGTGTCCTTGGTGTCGACGATGCTGTTTGTTTCAGCTGAAAACACAAGAGACAGATTTTACTCTTCACCTTGAAATATATCCATATCCTTGGAAAATTGTCCTTTGTACCGATACTGTTTCATATTGATTACCATTCCACGGCAGAAGACATGGCTTGTACTCTCGGGACAGTTGAACTTGTTTGTTGTGTTTTTAGATAGTTATTTGCTTACTCCACTCCTAGATTACTGTTACGTTGTGTAGACTTTTGAATATCTTTCATTTTGTTTTGTTCATGTATCAAGAAATGATACTGTTGTTTTGTTAGATTAGGCTAGACCAATTTTATTTCTTGTTTTATGGATCCGCCTGTCATATTTTTCAAGAATAAGAAGAAATAAAAATAAGTTAATTTTCCCCGCTGAAAAAATAAAATCCTTATGTTTTTATTGGCCAAAAATGTAAACATGTTTTTAGATTGTTTTTGCCCCACATACACTTCATAACGTGCCTAAAGTAACATACTTTGAATATTTAGAAGGAATATTAGTTTGACTGGTGATTTTATTTTCATTTTTTTTCCCTCATGCCTTTAGGTTTTCTGAGGACAAAAATCCGTAAAACAAGAAATAAAATTYGTCTGGCCTTACTATGCTTTAAAGTGGAAAGCTTTACTTTGCAACAATTACATGTGACACAGTTGATGCTCCATATCTGGGCAAGAACTGATGTAATTGCCACGGTCTGAGGTTGAGTGTGTGATACAGCTTCATGTACTTATCACAAACAACTTGTTTGACTGACAGCTCTTGGTGGCTGAAATTGTACGTGTCCAGGCTGTTTGTCATACATGTACAGGAAAATATCGCCCTAATTAATTCTTAGTAGAAAAGTAACCTATCTGCAGCTGCGTCAGTTTGTTAACATTTTTTATTTGCGTAACTTTTTATGTGATGATTTCAGCATTAATGAAATAGCCATGTGTAATGTGATACTTGTTCTTACCACGTCCTGGTGTATCTCATCACACTATGTACAGCTTGACATTATTTTGTACTTGTTTACCATATCACCATTATTTATTATAGATCACTGAACATGTTGGTGTGGAAATAAACATAAATTTTGTACGTTAGGAAATGTGTTTGTGACACTGGTTTGATATAAGACCGCAGTCGAAAGTAGCCCCTTCCAATAGCTAACATTCGGGCATACTGTCTCCCTTAAGTGAGGGGCGGTGGGGTAGCCTAGTGGTTAAAGCATTGGCTCGTCACGCCAAAGACCCAGGTTCAAATCCCCACATGGGTACAACTTGTGAAGCCCATTTCTGGTGTTCCCCGCCGTGATGTTGCTGGAATATTGCTAAAAGCGGCGTAAAGCCAAACTCAGTCAGTCAGTCAGTCCCTTGAGTGAATGAGTGAGTTTAGTTTTACGCCGCACTCAGCAACTCCCTTAACAGGATAGTAGGGTTACAATTGTCAAAGTGCTAATATCATGTTGTGGGGCCTTGAGTATGTATCTCAAAAGACTGGATAATTGATAAATTTGACACATCCTTCATTTCTTAATCCTTCCACTCAGCTTTGGAAGACATGATGAACAGAGCTATTGTTTGTCGAATTTTGTTGAGGTTTGGAATTAATCTCTTCTACAATGTTTGGTTGTGCATTGTCAGATTCATACCTTTATGACACCATATCCACCAAGGGCTTGACCGTTTGATATCCTTGGGAGAGGATTTTTATTTGAAAGATAATGACTCGAAAAATGACTTATCATGTATTTACACAAGAAACGTTCACTGAACATTCTCGATGTTTAGAAAACCCTCTACCTCACAGAGAACATATATCTGTTTCTAATGACACCTGGCTAAAAAATACCCTCCTCAGACTATAAAATGGTGCTCCCTTGCTCAATGGTATCCTGCAGCAAAGATCCTGTTACTTCTGAACCTCTGAGTTAACCAGCAGGTACTGAGCACTAGGCCAAGTAATTCAGATACAGCAGAATGTTGCTGTAATTTTCATGTCATTAAACATCATGGAACATCCTGCATTGACTTACGTTTTGTGATTAACAATCTTCAGAACTAACTACGTATGCTCACGGCGCAGTAGGGTAGTGTGTGGGGCTGTGTATTGGCAAGTAAATTGTGTAGCAGTATATTGCGAGTCTGGTACCTGTATTCAGATTCGTATTGCGATATTTTGGGAATTTCAGTTTTTGACAATCAGTGATATGGATTGTACATACAGAGCATATTTTCTACATTCTAAAGCCCTAAAAATATATGTTATGGTTATAATAACAGAAATCACGTTAGATTTCATTTTGATGGATTTTCTTTTTTAAATGTATTTTTATAAGCAAAGCATGCTGCTTTGTCAATGAATTACAATGGAAAACTTCAGTGTCAATGAAAGTGTGTAGATTTTACCTTCAACCAAAGAAAGAATCACAAAACGTCATATATTTGTATTACCCAATATACCGGTCTAAGAAAAGACATTGCAATATGAATCGTTTGAAAGGCGTATTGTCATATGCAGTCTTTGTAGCCTGGGAGTTCAAGTATTTGCAAAATGTGAATCCATTTCTGGTGAATTATTACAAAAGACAAAATGTTGAAATATCACCGCTGCATTTATTTCAATTCAATCACCTAAAAAATCACACATCATTTCTTTTCCCATGACAAGCTTGAAATTACACAAATAAAACATTACAAGGAAGGTACTGTAAACCATTCAAAAGCAGTTCAAGAACACCGATTTTACAAATGTTCATCTGCCATGGTTGGTAGGTATTGCAACAGAAAGCCTTCCAATAGTGGGAGTTCTTCAACGTGTTTTGAGTAGCTGATATAGTTAAAAGGTACACTTCATTCCCAATACAAAAATAATTTATTTACATACTTACACCATGGCAGTAAAGTCCCTAGTAATCTACTAGAAATATGGGTTACGAACAAATGACTGAAGTCAAGGAATAGATACATGCCTCCTCATTCAGCATGAACATTGACGAGAGAATTTGATACCAATTGAGCACCTCTTTATTTTCACAAAACCCAAACTTGAAGTATCCTTTAGAAATATATATACTTCTCGCATGGATTTCAGATTAATAAGAAAAATCTGCCAACACAGTTGCCAGAGCACTGTCTGTTTCTCAAGATTGGTGTAAATATAATATATGATGCGAAAGAAGCCACTGAACAGTTCAAGAAAGGGACAGTTGCAAAACTTAAGAAAATCCTTTTTCTCTCTGTATTTCAAGTTTATCCCTTTGAAAAATAAACAGTACAATTTTGTCAGAAGATTGGGATAAGCTCTTAGAAAAGACAACTTCATATGGAAATATGGACAACATATCTACTACCTGGGGTATATACAATTCATCATTTTCTTTACCAACTACTGAGTGAAAGATCCATTTTGATTATCAAAAGTTACTTAGTTTTGTTTAAACACTTCCTTTACCTTACTTCTTCCAGCTTGTGGGCAATATTGTTTTGAAATGTGCAGTCAAACATTTCACTAAAACAAGGAAAGCTAAAACTACTTTCTGCTTGCTCAGCACAATTTAGAAACTACATGCTACTATTGTGAATGTATAGTAAACCATCACCCTTATTCCATCTCCTGAGGTTGGGTGGTCAAGTAGTGTAGAGCCAGTGTTGGTTTAGATCTGGGTTTGAACCCAGATGTTTCAAACTGATTTGCAGCAGGTTATGACAGGATGACATTTAACTTCAAAAGCAATTCCACTTCTGCAACACTAATCGACACCATTACAAATACAAATATTCAAATATCTTTGTCTCAAATAATTCATAATTGCTTTCAAACAAAATATCATCAAATCAGCCTCGATAGAAGTAAACAAGGGATGACATGAAAGCACAATTGTCCTTTATATTTCCCCAGGTTTCTTCACAAGCTATGCAATACAAAAACCTTGGAAAAAAATAAAGGAACACTTCTCCTTTTAAGTGATCCCTTATTTTTGTTCCTCAGTATATTTTCTTGCCTTTTCTTCAACCTCTGAACATTTCGGAAACAAGAAACAAGTAAAGTCTACGGTCTAAAAAAGAGATATTAAAGTGTATGCTGCATATAGGACAAGTTAACGGGGCATATGACTGCAGCAAATGGGAGACAACTCTGCCGAAACATCACACTTACTGGTGCACAAGAGGAAGGATGGGACTCCACAGTTATGTATACTTCAAGCACAGCAAGGAAGTTGCCAAAATGGGAGTCATTGACGATATACTCCTACAGATACACAATCCACTCAAGCTGCATGTACGCAGGGATTTGGGTCTGAGCCTTGTTACACCAAGCCCTCTTTGATCTACGATAATTGTAAGCCTTAGCTCTAAAATTACTTTGAGCTGCCCTGGCCTCGGGACCCTGAATAGAACTCTAAAAGTATCTGACACAGACAGTTCCTTTGTGCTGCAAGATAGAAAGAGGACCCATGGTATTAGTTTAATAATATTATTAATATAATATTATCAACATTGAGCTGAAAGAATTCTAGATGAAGGGAGACAAGCCCTTATTGTACTCCGTACTCTGAGCTGTCCTCCTCTGCTACACCTCTGATAAACACAATACTGTCCAGGATTGTTGCCTTGTTTCCGTCTTATTTTCTCAGTCATGCTATTCTCCTTAAGACCATTTACCACATTTCATTAACAGTGTGGTGTGATTTGTCAATACTCCCATGGCACTATACAAGAAATGTCCAACTTTCAAGTGGACCGAGAACACTATATACATGATGTACAGAATGATGTCAAAATAAATCTCTTTATTTACAAATATTCACAGAAAATAACCCATTTAGCATCAACACAATGTTATTATTCAGTACTTACATAATTTTTTGTAAAATGGAATCAGAAGTGAAATGAATTATAAGTAAATTACAAACTTTGGAGTTTCACAGAAATTCAGCAATAAACTCCATATATCTCCACATGGACTTGAGATAATCCACATAACATAGCCTCCGCTTTGGTAGCGTTGGCAATCAAAAGTTTACATGCCTCCTGCTGAAGAAGTCCTTGCCCGTACTTCATGATCAGGGAGCTTACAGGACCGAAAAACTTATTTTAAAATATTGATAGCTTAAGAAGTATAAATGTACTCATTAATTTCACCATTTTAGTTTTAAAAAGTTCTACCTGTGTCAGCCACACGTCACTACTAAACACAGACTAAAGCCATGTTCCTCCGCACATGGACAATCACATATATACAGTCAGCACTCATTCCTCAGCACTAAACATTCAGCTGTTGGCCAGGAACACATTCCCTTCTCACCTGGTGAACAAACTGTCATTGCAAAATGGTGAAAAAGAAAAAGAATTAAAATTATTGAAATATTTTCTTAAAATATCAAACAGTTAAAAAGATGTAATAAACAGAAAAGTGAATTTGTCTTCAGCAACCTAGTATCATGATAAACCTGCCTACTACCCATACTCCTCCACACACACCCCTTCCCCACCCCCTTCAGTCTGCAGTTATCAGTTTGATATAAAAAAAATTAACGTGTGATTATCACACACGTCAGTATGGCATTTCAAAATTATATGAACCTGAAATAAATGCACACATCTGCATAGAGTGACTATTCAGTCAGGAAAATCAAAACACCTCTTTAAAACATTCCAAAAGGAAAGGCTTAATACGGTCTTGTTTCAGTAACAAATATCTTAAATATGTCCAGCTTTTGATACGGAGGAGGATGGTAACAGAGCAAACAGAGTTACTTCCCTTTATTGCTGGAACAAAACCTGCACGCTTCATAGACCACACTATATCTCGCTTCCATCGTACTTCCCTGCCTCGATGGACTACTGTCTACCATGATACTTCTTCATGTACAAGACCACAGATGGCACACACTGGAGGTCGGATTCCATAATGTTTTAATAAATATTATACCCATGTAGTGGTYGTCCGATTAATTGAAATAATCGAAGATTGGTTGTAGTGACTAAACGACCAAACAATCGATCATAATTTCTCATAATCAAACACAAACAATTCTGGAACACTTGTTTTCATTAACAATATTTTTCACATGGTTGGTTTTGGCTGTCACATTTTGAAAGCACTACAAGCTCGTTTCAAGTCATGATTGAATTTATCTTAAAGGCTCCAAGAAATTTATGTTCCCAACATGCTAGTCATCCTTTAAAGATGTTCTTTTCCTTATTTTCATGTGCATATTTTCATAAATGACGCTAACCAATTATTTTCGATGACTGATCGATTGTAATGAACCAATCATCAATTATGAGATTTGAACCAATTCCCAACACTATACCCATGTACAACTTACATGTGCTTCCAAACCACCATTTGTCGAATCAAGTAACACAATCCTCTAGCAAATCTTTCAAGACAAGATGTGGTGAAAAGGAAGACTATTAATCCCAATTAATTATTAAATATATTTATCCCACAAAAACAAATCCTTGTGATACTTTTCTAATTTGTGACACGTGTCACAAATATTTCGGAAGTTCAGCAAATGATAATGCTTGGCATGCACTCTGTCAATCATTCATCTAAACGTGTCTACTGTTATGAGGCAGTGTTCGATGTTGTACTACAATGTCTTAACTACATTGTACATTCAGTAAGGGACAGTGGTGGGCAGTGGTGGGCAGTGGTGGGCAGTGGCATGCTATATTAAGACCAGTACTCGAATTAGACAGAATTATCTGGAAAGTGCTAAAAGGAACTTATTCCAGAATCATCAGCCTTTAAAGAGTATTCCGGACATTTCTTTTAAAAGTGTATCATTTTCTCAGTATATAAAGGGAGTTAACTCTTGCCTCTCATCAGATAACATCTCATGTCACCTGACAACCAGCATTGTTTGTGATGATCATAACACCTTGCCTAAGCAGAGTTCCTTAGCCGAGCGATGACTATTACCATCAATAACAGCTCTTGCAGTTTATCAGATTGCTTTTATACTGCCATAGTGATACCTTTTTTGTGATTTGTAGTGATTCATGAACTAAATTAATTTCATAATATAACTCTTAATTATATCACATTGCTTAGCTCTCTGGACAGATTCCCAGTTAAATATTTAGTTTTGCCTCAGGAATCAACACGTAACACTACTCACAAGCAAAGATTCATATATGGAGACCAAGCGCTGATTGTAATACAGCAGGGCAAGGATTCAAGCTCATAGTGTCATACATTGTCCATGCTTATGTTTGTACATACACAAGTTCCTCCATCACCTGTAAAGACATGGGGCAGATATGTCGTGAAAAATGTGATATGTGTCTAATTTTATAGTCAGTTAGCGAAATGAGGCCTTTTAAAACTCGAGGAAGATAAATGAGCCTAACTTGGAGCATGAAGTTTGTGTCGACTCCCCGGCCTGACACTGCAGTAATGTGTGGGGTCCAATCATTAGTGCAATAGAAGCTGTGCTCGTAGGAACTGACTTGTAGCAGGACTTGCTGGAACACGCTGCTGTTTGATGGTACTGACCATCCACAGAGCAAACCAAACATGTGTCTTCATCAGTAACAGAGGAACGTTGTACATACAAACCTGCAAAATATTGGCAACATAGCACACCATGTACACAGATGGAGTACACCCAGGCTTTCATTGTCTCATAAGGAGAATAAACATGATCGCCATTCACTGTAGACATTCAATCCCCCTTTCAAAAGCTGAAGAACACTAATTGTTGAGGCAACAAAAGAGACTGTCAATGTGATCACCAGTTTGCTCATAGTTATCGCCCTTCAAGAAGTACCCTTGCCTGCTGTATCTCTCCGACAGCGTATCAGCAATCACAACCTTGCCGACTGTGGAAAACAATTGTCTGGGCTAAAATAATCCCAAAGTCTGAGGGCTGTTTTAACAAAACATGAAATACAGACAGCATGTCCATAATAAATAATGCCAACACATCAGCTGATCACTCCCACTCTGTGGTCCCCGGTGGTTTGGGCGTCAGGTCGTACAGGACGCGGGAGATCCCTGGCACCGTGAGTATACACGTCACCATATCCTCCACAACCTGAGGAGAAAACAGTGACGGTGAGCAGATCAGTTACACCAAGCAGTGAACAACAGAAAATCATGTGATCAACAAGTTTATATGCAAGCGAGTGAGCGAATGACTGACTATGGTTTCATGCCGCTTTTCACCTTATTCTAAGTTATATCATGGTGTAAGCCTACTACAGAGAAAACCCTCAATTGACACAGGTCTCCACTCTAACAAGTCTGGTGAAAATTACGAGCACTAACATAGTGCTCATAAACCTGCAAACATGATAGGACAAAATGGTATCTAAACTCAAACTAACAGGTAACCTGTGTGACCAAGGGACATAACTCTCCATTACACAGAATCTTAATAGATAGCACTTCAGTGCATTATTCTCTGCAGTACTGTTTATATATATATATATATATATTAGACCCAATGGGTGTAATTCTGTATACTACATTCCAGCGACTTCTACTAACTCTTCACCCAGTAACAACAGACCCTCAACATCGAACAGATAGTCGACTTCACTTTAGTTTGATGCAAGCAGTCTGTCTGTACATTTGTAAATGGAATAATCACTCAAAGGACCATCACCTTTGTTGACAGCTGTTTTCCAGGTGTTGCTGGGATGCCTGTCATAAAATCGTTTGTTATAAATGTCCGTATGACAACAGATCGCTGGCAGGAGGGGTGGTGTGAGGTCAGGTCCCTGTCGAAGTGTAGCGGGGCGATAATAACTGGCATCTGGCTGATAGCCCCGGTCTCCCCGGCGTCGTGTAGAGTCTTGGTTGCCAGGTGATCTACTTGCCGTAACGTGCTCAAAACACCCTCGGTCAAAAATGTTGGTGTGACATCTTCAATAGGGTGTTTGATGGACTCACCAAAGGCATACACAACTCTGAAATGTAGGAAGTCCACATAAGGATTGATAAATCTCATTCAGTCATTGGGGTCAGGTGACCCGAAATGATTTTTTCAAAATGCATGTGTGTATGGACTTATGCCAGCTTCATAAAATGTTGGAACCTGTGACACCTTGCCCAAGCGTGGAACTGGATACACCTCGCAGACACAGCAAACTGAATCAGTTTCGATATTCTTATTTTTCTCCCTATAATAAAGCGAGCCAGGCAGGGTAATAATAAGTCCCACCTTGTAACATGTTTTGGTATGATGCGTCTGGGGATAGAACCATCAACCTCTCTCTCTCCTGACAACCAATCCACTTCACCACTGGGGTAGGTCTTAAGCAGCCTTCACATGGCAAACAACAGTTTGACAATACATGTTGTCAAACTCAAGTCTGAGAGTGTGAACACAACAATTCGCCACCAACACCAATTTCAGAGTTGCCAAACTGTTGTCAATAAATAGGATTAGTCTCTATTATCACCAACTTTTCCATCAAACTTTCGGTGTTTTCAAACTCAAGTTTGATGACGTGTGAAATGTTGTCAAATTCATGTTGTTCAGAAACGACCAATCGCAGTCAACGAAATTGTCACATGACCACACCGATAAAGACATGGAACTCAAATGACATGAAAGTTTGACAACATGTGTTTGACATGTGAAAACGCGAGTTTGACAACTTTTAAAAGTTTAAGAACATGCATTGTAAGACTTAAGTTTGTTGTATGAAGGCCACTTTAGAGTGTTACAGAGTAGCTTGGAAACTTCTTACAAGTCAGAAAATGATGATTGCATTGGTTCTCAATCAAAACAGTGTTTGCAACATATAGCAACCAGTGTTCAAATCACTTCCTATGAAAATAATCTCTGAATTGGTATTTTTGTCACAGAAGTGTTACAGAAAATGTGCTCAGATGTCAGCTAGGTTCCCCTACTAATAAGTTGGCAGATTTGTGTTACCCTCTAGGCAGTACTGAGACACATTTGGGGCCCCGTTCTAGCTTGGCTCATCTGTCCAGCCTGTGGCAGATTCATGGTGTCATCTTAGCAGAGCTCACCTATTAATACTGTGGCAGATTGGTGGTGTCATGTTAGCAGAGCTCACCTATTAATACTGTGGCAGATTCATGGTGTCATCTTAGCAGAGCTCACCTATTAATACTGTGGCAGATTCATGGTGTCATGTTGGCAGAGCTCACC
>VKKT01001219.1:12015-26121 GCA_008038995.1 Haliotis laevigata
ACACACACACAACTCCCCAATAAACAAACCAATACAAATTTGTAAATGTGTGTGTAATTGTTGTATTTTTATAATGTTTGAGACAAGTGTCATCCTAACTACCTTAACATACTTTAACATTATTCTTGGTGAATACTATGATATTCATATCACACCAATATCTCACACATTTTGCACACGTTTCACAAGAAACAGTAGCACGTCCACACTTAAAACCAATACAAATTTGTAAATGTGTGTGTAATTGTTGAATTGCTGCCCACTAGTACCGACCCCAGATCTCTGAGAAACGGAAACTGATGGGTTTTATTTGAGAATCAAACACAACAGTGGGAGAAAGTTTTGTTCAATGTAAAATGCAACTGTTAAATAGGAATAAGGGCCCTGCTTGCTTTTCTCAATGACTTCAACAAGGATACTCGATTTGAAGATATCCTCCCTGATTATCTATAGTGTTACAGTAGAAGAAGAACGAGCATGCAGTTATCCTAGATGCACCTTGTACTTCCGAGCAAGATGAGAACATTGACTCCAGAATTACATCTGCTGCATTCAACCCGTCTGTAACCATTGCCAGTGTTTTAAACTTCCTGGGCACTAGTCAAAACGTTTTGCTGAAGTAACATGTGAGTTTCCTCATTTGTTTTCAAAAATGATTAGAAATATAATAATTTTAATATTATATAAGAAATACAAGTAAGTGTTGACCCTGTAGTAGAATTCATTCACCTTGTCTAGAGCAAAAATGCTTAAATGATTTTCTTCGCTAATGTTTTACTAAAATTCAACCATTCACAATTCAACCTAGTTCTCAACATATTACTAGTATTACAATAAAAACAGGGTTTCGTATTAATCATTTTGACAGTTTTTCTCGGTAATAATTCAAGTATCACACTCCATGAACTCTGTCATGAAGCAGGTAGAATTCTAGACCTAAAACGGGAGCTATTTTACTTGGCCCCATAATCCAAACTAAGCACCATGTATAAAGCTATTATTGTTCCACATGTCATGCTTTTAACTCGAAGTTCACAACTGAGCCCTTTCTTGACACTTAACCGCTCCATTAAAACAGCAGCATTAAGGTTGAGGACTGCATTACAAAAATCACAACGGAGGTCATTGATTTGCAAATAGCTATGCCATAGAACATAGTGTACTATGACGTCACAAACATGATGACCTCGTACATTAATAGAATAGATAGCAGATCGTCGTTAGGAAATACTGGCAGATATCAAATTTCAGCAGCCCGCATATTTCCAATAACATGTAGACGTTCTTATAAAGCTAATCTTATGCTTTTCATCTTTTATGGTATATACCTGAATCGTTTGAAAAAGGGGAGAAATCCTATTGTTGTTCAATCCAAGTATAAAACGACTACCGTCTACCTTGTTTACAATACGTGCACTGCACCTTCACTCAAAAAGTGCTTCGTTGCAAAGACAATAGTCTGAGCTGGTAAAACAGTGTTTGGCTATGCCCGAAATAGATACAGTATAGGCAAGGGTCTTGTAGATGTAATATTGATGACTGGTTTGAATCAACATTCACTGACTTCCTCGAACTGTTGGGTGGATTAAACACAGCACATATAGGTGTTGACTTTTCAGAACGTCTTGTTAATTTCTAAGGGACATGTACAAGTGGCGGTATGGTTATTTGACATTGGTGTATAATGACAACGTTTCTTCGCGAATAGCATAGAAACAACTTTACTACTCCTTCACAGGAAGGATCCCGAGAATCCAGACTAGGTTTTCAGTATCCCGTGCTGACACAACCTCTGATGGATGATGTTATTTGGGATTTAGTGGAAATGCAAACAGCTGTATTTTGTTCATTGTCTGGAGCCATGCCATGATAAACTCCAATTACAGCCCAAGTAAGTTTTCTGGTTGATAGAGTGTTGAGGTTAATCTGTAGTGAGTCAGAAGATACTGCATTATACCCGTTAGGTCCGTTACAGGCAGTGCAGTGCAGCATGATTTGGTCACATGATACGGTCATCGGTACTGAGATTGTAATTGTTATTGGCTCCTTCACTTATATTGGGAGGTTAAAGTTTGATCAGGTTATCTAACACGACCTCCTCTGTAGATGTCCACAGATCTTCAAGAAGAGAGGTATTGCATCGGAGTAAAACGCCTGAGTATCTCCTGTATTCAGTATAAAGGCCACAAGCCCATGTAAAGGCCCCTTTACAGAATAAATAATATGCTTTGTGATTTCAGGGATATTGGCTATCATCGTGGATGTAGTTATGTTCCTCGGTCTGCCAGAACCTTTCCTGGTGGGTTTGCCTCAGTGGTACACGTCTAAGACCTTTTTCACTTGGGGTTTACCTTCCACATACATACAGGGGTGGTGGGGTAGCCAAGTGGTTAAAGCGTTCACTCGTCACGCCAAAGACAATGAGTGAAGTCCATTTCTGGAGTCCCCTGCCTTGCTATTGCAGGAATATTGCTAAAATTTGCGTAAAAAACAAACTCAGTCAGTCAGTCACTTCAGATATATTCAGTCAGCTGACCATGTCAGTTCAGGCACTGAAACGCCAATACACCTTTCCACTCACATTATCCAGACCATGGCTCGATGCACCCAGTCCCTTCTTGCCATGAGTTCAACCTATAAATAAACCCGACGAAACCTTTCCAAATCTCAGCCAAAAGCAGGTTCTCTTGCAGGATTCCGGCTGTATCACCAACATGTGTTATGACTTCGTATCAAACAGAGATGAAACTAAGAATTCTGCTATAAGACACATATTTACCGGAATCGACTGCTCTCACTGTTTATTCAGCCATCGGTCTGGCATACTATATTCATATTTCTAGCATTCTGCCCTTTGTTTTCTTACTCGGAGGCAATCCCATTAGGGCGAGTGATTTTCCACAAATATACTTGAGACATATATAGTGATTCCCTTCAGTAGGCTGTCAGTTTGATTAGGAAAATAATTTCCGTATGGGCCAGAGGCGTGACAGCGATCCATTCGATGAAGAGCTGATGTAAGGAAATGAACTAGGCCACGCTCACCTTCCCACATTCCACGCAGATGACACTTGAGAGCTACGGCTATATGAAGGTGCATGAGTGTACATGCTTTCAAGCACAGCAGGGCACACAAGGATGATACTACAATTGCGTGTACACATGCATTAACATGATATTGATATACAGTTTTTCATGAATATAAAAATATTTATAACTAATATTGTTCAATACTTGGAACAATAGAGGACTTTGTCACAAAACCGTGAGTGAATCTGTTGTGTGTATTCTGCGTTTCCAATCCTCTCTAGCACTTTGTGTTTCCATGTCTGCTTCTGTGGAGACGACGGAGTACCAAGATGATCAGCTTAAGATGGTGGAAGGGACCTGGACATCACTGTTGTATTGTGCAGATTGTGCATTGTTGGCGAAAGATCATCATATTGAGTCAGTTTAACTATTTGGTTGAATTTTAGTGCACTGTAGCGATATATTCTGAAGGATTTCCAGAGGACTCCAGTATAGAAATGGTCCCAATCCACCAATGCCTTTCATAATGTGTTACCAATATGCGTCCTATGTCATTGCTGTGTGAAATGGTGAGTGAGTGAGTGAGTTTAGTTTTACGCCGCTTTAAGTAATATTCCAGCAATATCACGGCGGGGAACACTAGAAATGGGCTTCACACATCGTACCCATATGGGTAATCGAACTCGACGTGACGAGCGAACCCCTTATAACCACTTGGCTACCCCACCTCCCCTGTGTGAGGATGAGATTGTTGCTCATCATATTAACCACTGGTTTGGACTCAGTATACATAGGGGACAGTTATAGTGCTGGAATATCGCTGGGAACACTCACTACTTACCTCGAAACTGTACCACTGCAAGAAGAGCTACGTTATTCTGGTGCCTCGATACGTCGCTGACGTTTCATCATAGTTAAATCACAAACTGCTTGCACCAACTTGCGTCTCAAGCTCATAGTAATATTTTACTGTCAGGAAAGGTTTGAATAACATTTCTTCAGCTCTCTCCGCATGCTAATGAAACACGCTATTTAGACCCGCGGTAGCTAAGGAAACGTTATTTCAACGATACTGAATTAGAAGGGTATTGGCACATTCTCTTTCATTACTGCAATGTATAACCTCTCACCAGATATCGAAAAATAACATATTTCTGTATCTCCTGGTTAACGTGGAAATGTGGTATCGACAGCGCATCACGACAAGAACGGTTCCTCAAACATAATTTGATATTCTCGGAAAGCTTAAAATGTCCATAAATAATCTGTTGCTAAAAAGTTTGCGATGGAAACCTTACAAGAGCTCCTCTTTTGAAGATGGAATCCTTTCAGGGACCCTAAAAAGTTGCCATTGGTGGATGAAGTTAATGCAGGTCACGACCAGGGCAATATTTATACCATTAATCCCAAGCAGTGGAGGATACGCAGTATTCGCTGTTGTTCGCTATCTGACTCGTACTATAAATAGTGTGAGTGCGTGTGTTCATGTAGCTCAGTAAACTCAAACGCAGTTGAAATACATCCAATACAATGATGTGTTATGGGATTTAACATTTAGAATAATACACTAGAGAAATGAAACTTTTGGATAACAACTTCCTTATTGTTCAAGAGGGCGTTTATAAAGTAGAACTTGCTCATATATCGGCTATTCTGAGTAAGTAAATTGAGTCAGTATCAAAAAGATGCTGGTCACCCAGCAGGATGAATGTGTTGAAATAAGTAAATAACAAGGGGATTAACGCTAGAGAAGAAAGTAGTGAAGGAAGAGTGACTGGTGGCTGAAATGGTGGCAGAATCCTACTGACCCCATAGTAGACACGTCGACCCAGTTGAATGAAATTGGAAAAGTCAGCGCTTGAGAATAATCCAGCGAAACAGAATCCATTGAAAATAAATGGCAAAACAGAGGAAATTCGTAAATTCCGATCTCAGTAATTGAATTTCGCTACTGAGCACATGCACACCGATTCTATGCCCATTTAGGTGACTTGGCGTACAGAATATCCACAATTCTGTAACCATGCACGTTTATGTTTTGCATCCGGAACTCTCCAATTTCATTCATTTCGATTATAATGCGTGATAACCCGTGCAGAGAACTGTCTTTAAAGTTCAGCAGACATGACTTCCAATCGAAGAGTCAGATCTTCCGCTTCATTAAGTGCTTACCTCTGACATCAAGCTGATATAACTGTAAATATATAGTTTTCGAAGAGGCGTCAACCTCGCTTGCTCACTCACTCTGGGCGTAGACAAACAACAATACACACCCAACCCACGATGAATATCTGTTTGTTAGTACGTGCTAGGGCCAACGGAGGCGGTGGGGTAGCCTTGCGGCTAAAGCGTCCGCTCGTCACGCCGAAGGCCCGGGTTCGATTCCCCACTTTAGTACACTGTGTGAAGCCCATTTGAGGTGTCCCCCATCGTCATATCGCCGGAATATGGCTTAAAAGCGGCGTAAAACCCAACCCAACTCAACCCAACTCACAGGGGACAACGGATCATACTGTAAGAAAAGTTAGCTGGTCTACAGCTTACCTTTAAATCTCCGATTGGTTGTAAATGTTGAAGTATTTCTAAAATCTACATGTCAGTAACTACCGTTATCACTTACATCCTAATATGTAATGCTGTAATTTAGCCCTAGGTGAATTTCGAAAACCGATTCCAAACTGAAAACCAAATGATTTTTGGTAATTTTCCTGTTTAGCATGCCAGTTTATGTTTCCGATTTGCAGTCCGTACTCAAACGTCACATTTCGTAACGAGTTACTGACGGGGGAATTCAGTACAGTATGTTCAAATTGAATATTTTGTGTATTATTTTCAGCTACAGACATATAGCGACACACTAAACTGCTGTACTCCTGCATATAAAATCCTACGTAAGTACCCTTTATGACAGAACAAGGTTCAGACACACAAATTAATTCCTCCAGGCCATGAAACTTCGAGTAAAATAATGAGCTTCTTTACCATTTCACCGGACGATTCTTTTTGTGTAAATACCACTTAAAAATGAATGAAAAGGGTAAGAAAATACAGAGGAAAATTAACAATGGTAATGTGCTCAAATTGTCTACTATAGTTTTATTTCTCTTGCCTCCGTTGATTCGAGGTTCCTGCGAAATGATACATCCCAATTCATGTACTCTGGCAATGCATTCATCTCAGAAAAACAAGGAATGCTCTTATTTTCACTTGACGTATGTTCTCTGTCCGGGGCCCATTCATTGAAGATACTGTGAGTCATGGTTGCCCAGGCCTTAATGCTAGTATTTGCATCCAAGTCAGTTAAATCTTTCAGCAGAATTGATGTAAATGCTACTCTTTCAGAAAAGGAGACGGTTCCTCTGATCAGAGTAATAGCGTACCAAGATGAACTTTAGGTTAGAATTTGAATTCAATTGATATTTGTTAGCGGCGAATTTATCCTGACGCAATAAAGGAGAGCAGTATAATATTTTTTGAATATATATTTACTTTTAAAACATGAAATTGAGAAACTATACCTTCAAACTTAAAGGATATACAACTCGTATAACAGAAAATACAAATTTAAAAGATACACAATTCGTATAATAGAAAATACAATATGCAGTAAAATGGCAGTACATATATTTTTCATCTAATGTCCTGATTTCTGAATTACTATATTGTATTTTCATTCCTACTTCGTCTTTATTAATTTTGGGGCAGACACGTCAATGTCTGAACACACCACTTGACCATTAACGGATAGCAAGTCCTCAACACTCGTGAAAGTTTTTACTCGAAAATCAATGTTCAAGAGCTTATTACATAATTTAAGACCGACTGAGACTCAGCTATGTGATCCGCGACTGCTTGACGTTCCTTATCCCCTACTGGCACTGTTATATCCGTCTTGCTGTGTCGTCTAGCTCTCCAATCTTGCTTCCAAAGTTCACTGTCAATTTCTAAAGGAGCCCTGTCGTAATACGGCATCATTTCCTCATAATAAACACGTGGCCCATCAACGTAAAAGGCACTAAAGATTTCGACTAAAGGTTTCCTCCAATTTCGGTAAGGTCTGGTTCCAGGGATGTTTTCTTGGCACGAATGTTTCCATATTGGGATCGCGAGGAGTACGGTCATTGGGACGGTTTTATGGAATGATCAATCTCTTTAATTACGCTACTTTTCACCTGTTTGCCTGCCCGGTAGTGTACTAGCTAGAAGTGAAGGTAAATTTATCAAGACCGTTGACGTGTGATTGTTATAAAACATGATATCAGGGTCCTTATTGCTGCAACTTAAATTGCCCCAATATTGGATAATAGGGTTCGGATCTTTAGTGATATGGTTACGTCTAAGGCGGACCAATTTGATGAACATGTGTGTTTAATGTCCAGTTGGATATTATAGACAAGTGGTTCTGATATTATGGTTATGCCAGTACTTCTGGTTTTTCTGAGACGCTGTGGAATTGCTGGCAGAAAGCAACCCAGTGTTTATTCCTTCTAGTAGACAGACTTAGTACGTCTTTACGTCGCTTTTAGCAATATTCCTGCAATATCACGGCGGGGTACACCAGAAATGGGCTTCACGCTTTGTACCCATGTGGGGAATCGAAACCGGCCGGGTCTTTGGCGTCACAAGCCAACGCTTTAACCACCAGGGGGGCGGTGGGGGTAGCCTAATGGTTAAAGCGTTGGCTCGTCACGCTGAAGACCCGGGTTCGAATTCCCACATGGGTACAATGTGTGAAGCCCATTTCNNNTGTCCACCGCCGTGATGCTGCTGGAATATTGCTAAAAGCGGCGTAAACCAAACTCAGTCAGCCAGTCAGTTTAACCACCGCCACCGCCCCCCTTCTGGCAGAAGTTATTCAGGTTGTGGATTGGGTGATTATGATGACCGAATGTATGTAATCTTACTTCTCAGATACTGACCCTTGCCATCATCCATTTGTCACCCTCTTCTTCATCCGTCATCCTTTTTTTCCCTGTCAACGAGAACGCATACCCAACATATCATGATAAATGGCTGTTATCGGTTGTGTGAAGCAGTGCTCTATGGAGTTCTCACTTAATGAATTGGGCAAACAATCTTTACCATAATGTGTTGGTGATCTCCAGGCAGGGAGACCGGACATGTTCACGTGTTGTGTATAAATGATGTCGTCCTTTGCAGTAAGTGGTGATTTAATAGAATTATGGATATATTTGCAATATTACTTAGATGTTTACCCTGCTGCTACAAACGCTGTGGTAATTCTATTAACGAGTTAGTACTATAATGCGTTTCCGGAACAGTACAGGGATGAAGAGGTAATTAGATGTGACTAGTAGTAAAACACATGCTGTTTATCTAACCCGCATAGCATCATGTGCATCAATTAGTATATACTTAATATGTTACTAGTTACAAACAGATAACGTCGTAATATTACAAAGATATACATTGTGTAAAAACTATACTTATGTTACTAGTTACAAACAGATAACGTCATAATATTACAAAGATATAAAGATATATATTGTGTAAAAACTATACTTATGTTACTAGCTACAAACAGATAACGTCATAATATTACAAAGATATATATTGTGTAAAACTATACTTATATTACTAGTTACAAAAAGATAACGTCATAATATTACAAAGATACATATTGTATAAAAACTATACTTATGTTACTAGTTACAAACAGATAACGTCATAATATTACAAAGATATATATTGTGTAAAACTATACTTATGTTACTAGTTACAAACAGATAACGTCATAATATTACAAAGATATATATTGTGTAAAACTATACTTAAGTTACTAGTTACAAAAAGATAACGTCATAATATTACAAAGATGTATAACGTCATCTTAAGGGAATAACTTGTCTTGATTATCCGCCTAAACAATTTCCACTGGCAGGAAAAGGCAGGTTAGTAATAAAATTATAGGTATGGATCACTGATAGTCAGAAATAAGCGTTTTGTTTGACGTGGTCAGTTGAACCAGTTGTGATTTATGACCCGTGAATGTCCGGGTTAGAATACTGATCTTCAGCAACCCATGCTTGTCGTCAGAGGCGACTAATGGGATTGGGTGGTCAGGCTCGCTGACTTGGTTGACACATGTCATCAGTTCCTAATTGCGCAGATCGATGCTCATGCTGCTGATCACTGGATTGTCTGGTCGAGACTCGATTATTTACAGACCATCGTCATATAGCTGGAATATTTCGGCGTAAAACTAAACTCACTCACTCACACTCACTTGTGATTTAGACTGAGTGTAATTGATAACGCTGGTCTTCAACATCCTGCGTAGCTAAAACTCACTAATTGTTGTGCCAAATCCTCGACTGGATATGAAGCAGGAACGATACAGCTTTATCCCCCATAAAATACTTTGTGGCGATGGACATAGCCTTCTACATTTGTACAGCTAATATACCACGATATTAACATCTCATACCCTTCACAAGAGACCAGTGATTGAAGTATGACTATCAATCCATGCAGTTGGTGCCTTGAAATACAGTCAGAAATGACGTGGTCATCTATCCACACAATGATTGCATCAGCCATTAGTTAACATCAGATCCCCACGTCCTATCTCCTACCCTTCCTTTTGTTACAAGCATTGGGTATTAGCTATTGTATGATTTCGTCTTAATGCACACAAGACCTAAATAAATGATGTCAGTAGATACTCACGAAAGAAAGCATTTTGTTTGCTACCCATTTCAAATATGGTTTAATGACTCATTCATATGAAAAGTGAAGCTGATTAAGGATTAAGAACAGTCGAGTAACCATGGTAACACCGCAGTTACATTTTGCAAGCCAGATGAAGCATAATTTCTAGTGTGGGAAAATATCAAAATACACAGTGCATGCTATTTTAGTTCTCCCACAGGTAAAACACAAAACAATCAGCCCTTTCTATTCTCGACAGTTGATTACATTATTCCGTTGGACCCATTACGTGTGAGACTGTGTTCTTGTCATTTCTTTAATGAAATTGAAGGATTACAACTTGTCCGTCAATGTGAAGAATTACGTTGATTGGATGGAGTCAACTATCAGTGTTCACAAGTAGCATCTCGACATGTGATTAAAATTCAAGGTTCGTAACTGTCTGGAAATTAACATAGAGACTGCAATCCTAAAAGGACATGTCAGGGGGGATTACTGTCATATTTAACACGCAAAAAACGGAAAGGGAAGGAAGGGATTTAAGTAGAAAATCCGCCTCTAGGTTGGATTTTCAAGACAAAGTTTTAACAAGGCCCAGGGAATCCGGCCGTGAGGTCATTAACACTCCTTGGACGCTCACAGAAGGAAATGGACGCTGCCAAATCGCAAATGATTCTGAAGATGCTCTCTGTCAATTTACGTCCGCTCTAAGTGTCTTTGTGAACGCATTTTTTCTGTCATTAGAGCTGTGCAAATTGTGCCTTAATTGGTATGGCAATTTGCCTTGTATAATTTTATATTGCTAAAAGAAATGTTTTAGAGTTAGTTGTACATGAAATGCTAGAAATATAATTACTTCTTTTAGTATACCTGCAAAATAACATATATAGTAACACATATCCAAGAAATAGCATATTAATAGGAAATTGTTAGACTTATCTGATTACTTTTAGATAATGATAACAGCGAATAAAAGGGATCATATATTCTAATTAGAAATATAAACCTGTGTTTAAGTTTCAAAGTAAACGTATCTTTATTTAAATAATGATTTTAGTTGGCAGGTCGTAACCGATCATCGTATTTTATAAACACGCTTACTTCTCACAAAACATGAAACATCCATGTGATGACATTTGCCAAGCAAAGTGTGACCTCAATAGGTATTTTACGAGAGCCTCAAATAATTGCGCACATTCGTTGCACGCGTTAATACATTCCCAATAAATACACTGATGGTTATGAATGAATATTTTTGTACGTTGTGTTATTGAATTACAGATTCATTACTATTAAAAAATCTCATTTACAACATGACATGCCATCACTCATTATAAGGAATCTAATTACTTACAAAACGTTAGATGTTAGAACATCTTCCTTAACACTTCCTTGTTCCCTTTCGTCTCCACCATCACTTCTCACATCAAAGCTTGTCCTCGGAGTTCAGAAAGCACCGTAGCCCTAGATTTGTCTAATAACCCGACTGTCTAAAAAGCGCATTATATCTGATTGATGGCAATGGCTTCGGAAAGCCCCGTTGACAGGCTTACATGTTAGATTGTCCTCCTGAAGGACGTTTCATCTTCTTGAAGGAATTAATTGTCGTCAAAAAATGCCAAATGTTCTCAGTTGAAATTTATGCGATACATGTTTGGTATAAACAGTTTCTTTGGATCGAACTTGGCAGATTTATTTCCGTGCGGCTAACATGATTTGTCTGTGGTTCGTTGTTGTTACTTCTGTATATGATCAATTGTCAATGGTATTTGACTTATTCTGCTGGGTTTCGTGCATCTTTGAACATAATTTCTACTTTCCCTTTAGTTTAATGCTGATAGAAAACCAAAAGCAACTCATCTAGGGTTTATTAACTATGTACAAATCTGCAAACAGTAAGATTAATAATCGGGGATCTTGCTGAGGATCTTAAGATGGTGAGAAAAGAAATTCTCTGGTTAAGATAAATGTCATGACTTTCCTAATCGTCGAATTATGTATGATTGTGCTTCATTAATATTATACTAAACTCGCAAATATAACCATGTTTAAATGCGATGCATAATCATTTATCATATTTTAATGTCATATTCACCATCTTTTCACTATTATCATTGGATCCAATATCATTCGAAATGGGATATTTTCTTAGTGGGTACCCGATAGGAAAGTGAAAGCACTCAGCGTACATATTAAATTATCGAGTGCACTCAGTGCCTGAGCTTTTGAATACTGCTGACTTGCTATATTCCTTGAGATGAAAGAGAAGACCTTGAATAGAATCCACAAGCAGTAATAACATGTCCAAACGCTTTCAAGCAGGAAATCGATGTTTTACATTGGGCCGGGCAGATTAACGCTGAAAAGTATGATTGGCCACTTTAACTACTCAGGGAGAGAAGTTTCGTTTTCACCCCAAATAATGTAATCTCCAAGGGAAGTATAGCTGAATGAGAAGATGCCTTGGGTTTTACGCCGCTTTGATCAGCATTTAACATATTTCATAGGTGGCTGCTTAATTTGGGAGGGAATCCCAAAGAGAAAGAAGTTCAGCATGGCAATTGCGTTTACCCCTTTCAGTTACCCCTCGGGTATATTGCTGATAGACCAGCGGCCATATTCGAAAATCCGACATGAATGAGAACCTGCGGATCCCTACATAGAAGGGAGGTAACTCTGCATCAAGGTTTGAGGCAAACTTACAAACACCAATAACATTAAGTATTTAATTTAACAGACTTTTGTCATTTCTTGGTCCTTTTCATAAAGCAATTTAGTGCTGTTACATAGAAATAGGTACCACATAGACGTACTAGTTACTACCGCCATATCTTTGTGCAAGGGTTTCCCGTGCCTATATTATCATCGATTTTGACGCGCGTTGTGTCCGGAACCGACTCAAGGTTTTCCCAAGAATCCCCAAAGGATCAAGTGCCTTAAAAGTCATATAATCTACATTATGTAGTGGATCGCACGAAACATGACGAGTCAGGCTATGCAATAATTACAAATTTAATTAAAGTTACTATACAATCTGGAATAACTTTAACGCTAAAGGAAAGAGTATTTAATTACAAAATCTGCTACCAAGGCCTGCCCAGTTTAATGTGTGAAAATGCAATAATTCTGTGAAGAGAAAAAACTGCCTTGATGTCATTCCCCCTAAATTATCTAAATGTGGGTTATTTTGGTTGGAGTATGCAGAGGATCTTCAATTATTGATCCTCATTTAACTGACTAGTGATTAATTGATGAGACAGAGTGTAACTTTAATCTGCTAGCCTGACTTAAAGTAATTACTGGTATGAAAGGCGCGAAACACAGAGAGCGAATCCCTTGGTATACCCGTTGAGCTTTCTTTCTGTTCTCAATGGTGCCTCGAAGGCGATTGTGTTTTGGGGCATTCATACATTAATTAGTGTTGTATTGACTCAGTCTACTCGAATCGCATATTGGAGGCATATGTACTTACAAGATTTTACAAGTGAAAATACCCACGTGTTAATGTCTATCACTTACAAACATGTTACGTTCTTTCTTGTGCGATATATACAGTGCAGTGCATGGTGTTATGAACAATTTCGCAAACGAAGTATTTGTAATGACAGTGTGCCCTTGGGTATACCCCAGCACACAGTGTGCGCAGGTGTTAGCAATGTATGTGTTACTTGCAAAGTAACATTCAAAGTATGTAGGTTCATGAATGTTCACTTGTGTTTGATTCGATACAACCCAGTCTCTCTCTCACACAGACACACACACACGCACACACACACACACACACACACACTGAGTGTATATGCTTAAGTTGCTTTATTTGCTGTATATGTTGCTTTAGTTCGACATGCCGTTATCGTCAACTGGTTATAAGAGATTTTCAGTCGTGACTGCCTTAAGGAAAACTATTTATTCCTCATTTTGTTATAAGCGAAAACTCATTAAACATCTGATTGGGTGTAAGGTAACGCACATTTAACACTAGATAACAAGCTAAAATTGTTATAACTGAAATTGACTCCTCGATGAGCTATCGACTGTTTCGACCGACAATATGAAATAGAATTTCTTGTCTATTGTCTCTTCTTGTCACTGTTATGATAGTGAGATACATACATGTGTATGTTGTAAAGTCTGGATCTGTTCACATGTAACTTAGTCTGGATCTGTTCACATGTAACCTAGTCTGGATCTGTTCACATGTTACTTAGTCTGGATCTGTTCACATGTAACTTAGTCATGATCTGTTCACATGCAACTTAGTCTGGATCTGTTCACATGCAACTTAGTCTGGATCTGTTCACATGCAACTTAGTCTGGATCTGTTCACATGCAACTTAGTCTAGATCTGTTCACATGTAACTTAGTCTGGATCTGTTCACATGTAACTTAGTCTGGATCTGTTCA
>VKKT01001219.1:42050-53467 GCA_008038995.1 Haliotis laevigata
TAGAAATCCAATTAAACATATTCCTAAAATTCTCAATAATTTCTGGTCATACTATATAAGGTTTAGGCTTTGGTTCACTTTTGCCTTCAATGATTTAATTGTGGAACAATCTACCATTAAATGTCTGAAATCGTGGGCCTGTTTCAGCATTTATAAGTCTTAAAAATGACCTAACAAAACTCTGCGCCTCTTTTCGTATAGTATTAGAAATTTCATGTCCACTTTAATAGACCAAGATATATGACCCGCACGCCATGTGGTTGTCCACGTGAGAATGCTGTTGATTATGGATTTTACATTCCATCGACATATGCTATGTTTGTTAATATTGACCATATGTGTATGAGCCAAACTAAATTATCACTTCTATTTTTAATCTCAGTGCAATTGACCTGTTTCTCACATTCTATTTATCTACTAGCATACCGCAAATGTATCCATGCTGGGAAAGGGCCTGTGCCCAAAGCTTCTTTCAGGAATAAAATATGTTTAAATCAATCAATATCTATAATATGTAACACGTGCAATGATATTCATTTTCTGCTATGTTTAAATCACAAAACTGACAAATTTTGTGTTTTCTTGAGATCCCCATATATGTTCCCGTTACCATAAAGAGTGGGTCTGAACTACATCTGAATCTTGCAAATGCAATCCGAAAGGATTTAAGTGTCACATTAAATAACTTTTGCTCTCTGAAGAACCTTTTTGAAAGGGGAAATAAGTTGATAGATCATTGAATAATGACAGCGAGCAATGCCATTTTTGATGAATACATATCGTTTTTGGTATGGGGCAAAACATCTATGAACTAAGCTGGTGTATCCGTTGCCTGTTCTGTTCATTACCATAACCACATGAATAAAGGTGATGTTTATGCAGTAGATGCCCAGTGAGTCTGTCCCTGTTGATCACAGAGTAATAGCATGCTATGACATTTCTTTCAGGTATCTTGTTACAGGTATTTCAACTAATTTAATTCAGAATCTTATCGTCTTTGGCTTGGCAAACATGGATAAAGAGTATCGTCCACATTCTCAGTTTATAGATATACTTGGCGCCACACCAGGGATTCTGTTGCATTTATATCTTTCTATAACATCTAACATTTGTAATCCGGAAATTAGACTCATTTTTGTATCGAAAATCTGAAACCTTCTTAACTTGTACAGCGTCTTGGCTAGGATGCACCTTTCACAGCGATCTGTTTGTAAACTATACACCTGTATACGTTGGAATGACACAGCAGGTAATAATTACCCTTCATAAAACCAATGTCCTCTTCTGCTGGTACAGCTGGTTTAACACCATTTAAAAGCACAGTAGCTATTGCCAATGTATCCTTATATTTCGACAATGATTCCCTTTCAAATCTCAGACTAAATAACATTTCAGCCGAACATGCCGGAAACCGTATTTAACTTTTTTAAGATCAAACTGAAATCAAACCCAAATCAGATACTCTTGTTACAACAGATAATTACGGTCATTTAAAAATGAAAGGGAAACGGTATCATTTTCGACTTCTAAACTTCAAACATATATTCAAGTCATTAAATTCTTTTATTGACTCCTATGATTCAAATTTCATGCCATTGGGGATTACACAGACGTATGGATATTTTCTTCCATGCAAAAAAGTAAAACATCCTCACAGATGTTGCGAGACAAACAGGAATTGATTAAATTACGTAAAGTCTAGAATGGTTCATTAACAATCAGATCCGACATGTCACTGACCAACATGCCACTTACGTTGCCATTCCATTACACATTACACGTATATGTTACTTTATTGGGAAGAGAAGACTCCTTTGAGCCGGGAAAGAGGTGTTCTATTTGTACAAGGCTAATTGAACCCAATGTCTGTTAGTATTAATCATGTTCGCGGTTCGCGAGTCGCCACCAGCTACCACGAAATCGAACCTTCTGATTCTCTCTCTCCCCACTGTCATTTATCTTTCTTCCCCAGCAGCTTGGACTTTGCTGAGTAATCCATGAGCGACCATGGTGGGGAATGTACATTTTGTTAGCATTACCAACAACATTTATTAGATTATATGAGGAATTAGTTCGATCTCAGTGCGTTTATCTTTAATCGAAGTTGAAGGGGATTCTAATGACTACTGATAGGAAGGCCGGTTACATACCGGCCTGCGATAAGGCGAGGGAGCGGGGCCAGACAATTTCAACATCCTTACACGCTTTCCAAGCAAGACTCTTTAACACAACTATTGCTCGCAGAAAGTAAGATATATGGAATTTGAATACTTTGGCTTTTACTGGACGGTCTTGTTGATATTTAATTTAACATTGCATATGCCGATATTACTTTAATAACTTATGTGAAAATGCCAAAAGTTTAAAATTGAAACATTATAAATGAATTGAAGTGATCATCCATATTGTGCCAAGAAAGGCATGATACTGGCCTGGCCTGGCCTGGCTGTATAAAGCCACTGAACGAATCCTAATCAGGAATAGTTATGGTTCCACTGTAAAGACACTGGTATGGTATGTAACGAGTTGCTGAATCAGTAAAACGAATACACATGTACAACTTACACAATATATAGGTGTAGGTGTGTGTATGTTCGCCTTAAGAATAAAAACCTGCCAACTGCATATGCAAATTTGAAACAGTATTTTCCACACCTTTATCGGAAGTAACTTAACACAATTTCAGTCTGACTATTGTTTATGACGGTTATGATAATACAAACACGTTTAATGGAAATGACACTCTTCATTCATTCCTGCCAACAACTGCCTGTCTTAAAAAATCGCAAAAAGTATGACACGCTGAGCGGGTATAGTTCTAGTTCTCAATATAGCGACATACTGGCAGATGATTTTCTCATTTAGTACTATCAACTGGAGAACAGTGTTTCCGATTCCAACAAGAAAGGTGGCGACAGGTCATAAGAACTGTGAACGCATCCTTCTTTGAATACAATTTGATATGCATATCAGTTCAGTAATATTGATGGTATTTTTGAAACGTGACTATCTCTTGAGACTTATTTCGTTATTTCTTCAGCTTGGGTAACTTTTCTCCAGTAGCTAATTAGATTTTGTGTTGGATGATCAAAAGAGTGAGGAAAATACCGTAGTTAAATATTGTCATCAAATGATTTAAGCTGTCTAAGTAAAGGTTACGGTTCAATATACGCCACCTGCCAATGTAAAAAGAGAATATTTACCTCTGATATTCTAAAAACATCATCAAGCATCTGAGTGTTGAAAAGGTACTTTACGATTTTGTCAGAATTGGACATTCAACTATTAGACAGGGACAGTAGTGAGGTATAAGAGGTTATAACCGCTTTATGGATATCTTTCAGCTGGCCAAAAGACTTTGTATCCATTCATCACACGCGAAATATATAACGTCAATATTTGTCAAGCTGACGTATTTAACACGGCGTATTGCTAAATGTTGAGCAATACACTGTGCAATCCCCAAATACACATAGTTATAATCGGAATTACTTATCAAGTGCATTCATTATAGCATCAAGATATTTGTTTACGCCTTTTTGTATATTTGGTTGTTGAGAATACTCCAACAGTATAACAGTAAATGCCCCAGACAATCCGACCCGTGAAGATCCGGGTTAGAATTGATTTTCAGTAACCCATGCTTGTCGTAAGAGGCAACTAACAGGATTGGGTGGTCAGGCTCGCTGACTTGGTTCACAAATATCATCGGTTCCCATTTGCGTAGATCGATGTTCATGCAGGATTGTATGATCACTGGATTGTATGGTCCAGACTCGATTATTTACAGACCGCCGCCATATAGCTGGAACATTACTGAGTGTGGCGTAGAACTAAACCCACTCGCTCACTGTAGACAATCCGGTAATTGATAACATGAACAACGACCCACGTTGTCGGACCAACTATGCTGCGTTATCAACCAAGCAGCCGACCACGTCACCTGATCCATTTGGTTGCCTCTTGCGTACGAACTTGTGTCTGCATATATGGCCTTGGAATAAACATGGCTGAGTGTGACACAGACATTTCCATACTCATAACACGATTCCAAGAGTATCAGCATGTGCTAGGAATCACTTTAAGTTAGTGATAAAACCAGGCGTCGCGAAAAGGTGACCGGTGCCGCCTGTTACAAATGCTTGAGAAAGCTAGTCAACTGTACCGATCGAACACGGTAACATCAAACTTGGAAGCGTTCTTCACAAGTCCACTATGGAACGTTTTCTTTCTTAAATCTTGTAAGCCTGACCATACTTTGAAATCTGAAGTCATCATTCTTGTCCTGCAGCCTGCTGGGTCATGATATTGAATGAACCCCAGTATTAATTACTGGTTCAATGTATGCACACTATGTTAAGTCCGTGTGTTATGGCAACACAAGATCATACGCACACCACCTAGCATAAGAGTTCACACCAATCCGCTCTGAATCATGCAAAATTTATCTTAGAGAGAGCAAGATCATTTCTAAACATGAACGAAAAAACCCAACTATTTCAATCCAATGTTTGGTTATCTATGGTCTTGTGAACTCAAGTGTTGGAGCTATAACAATTCCGAATGACCCCCTTGATGCCAGTAGGCTAAATAATGCTGAATGTGAGGGGGGCATATCAGATTAATCTTGATTTATTGCGTGTGTTCTCTTCATTCGACCCGTCCAATATCTCGCAATTGAGAAATCCATGCCTCTGACATTAAGGCTAACATGGATATATGACCTCTGCAATAGGCATCATGTGTCAATTATGTGATGGACATGTGTCCATTTGAATCCCGTGTCTCGAAACTTGTTACTGAAATCAGAACTGAGTCTGAAACATCATCTCGTATCCCGAATCCAATTTTAACCACCTAGCTATCGTCATTATTATTCATGTTTATGACGAATGTTGGATATAACGAACGTATCTGATGTTGACTTTATAGACTTATTTAAAGATATACGCTTTTAAGTACTTTTGAATGTTAATAACATCAATCAATCAATCGGTTATCGAACCTTTCGAAATGATTCATGACATTTTATTATGTTTGTACACAGGTCAGACAATCACACCATTTTATGATATGGCCTTTTGCCATGGCCTCTTGGTAACACGGGGCGGTGGGATAGACTAGCGGTTAAAGCGTGTGAAGCCAATTTCTGGTGTCCCCTGCCATGATAATGCTGGAATATTACTAAAAGCGGCGTAAAACTAAAACTCACTCACTCACACTTGGTAACACAATATAGCACGCATTATTGCGTTGTATATGACCCCGCTATTAAAGTGACTTAAAGATATGACAAATCAGTCATACCTGTTTGCCATATGTTACGACATAATGTATTGAGGGCGAAGTAGATAACCAATAATTCGATAAATTCCAGTTATGCTATGACACGTTAGTTTAATGAGGGAAGAAAATTTGGTGAAATCATCCAGCATATATATCTCGGCAATCCATTAATCAAGATCGGTGTTAATTCTTAAATACCATCGAAACCCAACTCGCTCTCATATCTGATAAATAATGATTACTTTCAGAGTCTTTTTCATTAAAAACAAAGCGTTTAGTTTTTACAGTCATCATCTTTGTGACTAATCAAGTATGAAACATGAAACTTGTTGAAATATACCAGCGTAAATATAATACCCTCCCAGACAAAACCAACACATAATGACTTCAAAGAAAACACGACTCTCAAATTAGTGATTGAAAGCAGAAGTAGTAACATGACGCCTTTGGTGCTTATGCTGCAGTTCTTATCTGACACTTCACTTAAGAAAAAATATAAACTGTATAAAATATTGCAAAAAAAATGTTATGGTTATAAATGAAATATGGTCCTGGTTAATTTCAACGAATACAAAATGCTCAATAGAAACGTTTGTACGTGGAACCGTTTTAGAACATTAAAATTCTTAAAGAAAAACGAGTTATCTTTGGGAGGTATAAATCTCTCAAAAATATATTGATGAGGATAAGGCCATTTATCAGTGAATTTCCCATGTGGGGCGTATTCATGAACGAGTTTCTAGCCGAATGAAGCCATGAGAGGAATTTATTCGTTTGAGACTGTGTGAGGTCGGGCAGAATGGAGGCCAATTTGTCATGGGACATCGGGGTTTTATGTTTCTAAGCCCAATCAGCTACAGGACTACTTAGGGCCTTAGCGACAACACAAAGTCTTTTGAAGCATACATCGTTAACGACGGCGATAAACATTCTTAATTTTTCGTAAAGTGAGTATTTTATTGAGGATCAAATAGGAAATATTTTACTAATTTGTAATTATTTGTTTAATCTGTTTAACACTGAGAAAATATTCCGTTCTGAGTGATAAAATCCACATAAAAAAGATAGAGATAAAAGCTTTTGTAATTTGGCCGATGATATAAATACTAAGCCACAATGAGAGATAATCAGTTTATGTGTACGATATAAAGAGCGTTACCAAATGTAAAAGCATCTCCTGCGATGGCTTCTAGAAATCTATTTGACTTAAATGAACACCAAGTATTCTACTTCAAATTTGGATAATATATTGATCTGAATTAAAACTGAATCAGAAAGGCTATTCATTATAAACCACTCATTAAACTTTTTACAAAAGAAGGCATTTTGAAATACATGATCCTGTGATGTAGCTGATACCCAGGCAGCGCGAGGCAATGTTAAAATATCAATTTTGCTTGATCTAGGCTTTATTAGTTATATGTAAAGGTTGCCGTCATACGCCACACTTGACATAGGGACGACATGTCCACAAAAACATGTATATCAAAGAGATGACTGTCTCGAAATTCAGGTTTAACCATCATGTTAAAAATCCTTTTACACAACTGTTATTCGAAGCTAACTTTACATAAACCTCACTCACAAATTGAACATCGTCTTCCCTTTTACTCCAGAGAATAATCGTTCGCAGAACTCACAGATCAAATTAATGGTAAGTTACATTTCTATTTGCAAATATATATATCATATTTTGAAATACAACAAGGTTGTTGTTTTCTGAACCAATCGATGGTGAGACATGCCGCTAAGGACATATGTTCCATGTGAAAAAAAGAATGTAAGACAGATGTAAGTTCAAAAATGTTTTATTCTAAATGACTGCATGAGCATGGTAATGACATACAGCATAATTATATGATATTATGGCATAACGATGTACAATTCAATTTCCGCAAGTTAACATCAACAGTAAAACGCATTGCGTGCACACTACGGAAAGAGCTGCATCGTATTTACATGACAGCATTACCTTGTTTGAAGCCTTCATCTGTCAAACGTAAAATGAAAAAATAAGTTCTTCATGTTCGGTAAAACATGAATCCTACTGGTTACAGTGAGTGAGTATGGTTTTACGCCGCTTTTAGCGATATTCCAGCAATATCACGGCTTGGAGCACGAGAAATGGGCTACACACATTGTACCTATGTGGGGAATCGAACCCGGGTCTTCGGCGTGACGAGCGGACGCTTTAACCACTATGCTACCCCACCGCCCCCCTACTGGTAACAAGGAAAAGTGTCTCAGGGAAGTTTTCTGTAAAGGAATTTTCTATTTACAGACAAATAAAGAAGGTTGGTAGTATTGTAAATTACCCCTAAATTGGGCAATTGTATAACACAAATGAACACCTTAAGTTAAGAAAAGGTTTTACGTTTAAAAAGAATGGTATCATACGAAGACCAAATACGAAGTCTTTAAAATCGCATCTATGGTACTTTCACATTGTACACTAGTAATAAAGACAGTATCAATGTAAGTTCTGGGACAAATTGAACTGGCCAGTTGAACAAAGTATACCCGTTTCCTTCTGTTTTTTGTACATCCACGTATCTTTCACATCTGGATTTGAGTAACCTCTATGTTTCTATCCACCTTGAAGTAACTGAAAAATTGACTGATAGTATGTTCACTGTTCCAGGTGATGTCTTTGTATTCAAGTAATCCTTTGTTACGTGATGTCGTTGATTGTGATTTTCTGGTACCCGATGACGATACAGTGGTTTGCAAAGTATTGTGATGCAATTTCATTGTCGTAGTATCGCCTCGGACATGAAGCTTAATTTTACCCAACTGATATCTCCCGTGGAAGACAAGTTTTGGATGATAAATATACTTCATATCATAGTGCAACACAAATCCTTATGCAAACATACTACTTATGACTTTTTCCTAGAGCCGCCATGATACTGCCATCCAATAATCTACATCAGTGTATGTGGCTGACTATCGTTTGACATTAAATGATACCCTACATTGGAAAACAGGCAGAGACATGTTATCACAGCAATATATAGCGAACTTATATTTGCAAAGGATATAGATACGACACAATAACAACTCGCATTGTCACACTCACGTATATACAAACATGTACATGCAATTTAAATATACAGTGCCAAATATCTAAATGTCACAAAATATGTACAGGCTTGTCAAGACATTTCAGGCTAGGATGTATCGCAATTCACGGACTCATAATCCAAAACTGACATAGTTATCCTATGTACAGTACGTATACATATATATAACAGTTGACCATGTCAGGATCGCCCTTAAAACAATAACAACAATCTGAAATGCAATGCAATGAAAAATAATCGTCTTTGATGTGTGTTTAGTTTTACTAAATTAATGTAAATGTTATTAACTGATTGATCCATAACGTTTCATATTGACATGGTAATCGCTGTCGCAGATAACTGATAAACGTAACACCTAGTGTCACCATAAATCAAAGAGGTCTATAAATCAAAAAGGTCTGTTCATACTCGTATATCTTTCGCATGAAAATATCACAATCAAAACAAACATACTCTTGAATAATTATGTAAAAGTGACGACACAAGGTGTTCTCGCATCAGATCTTGCTCAACCAGTAACGACTGAAGTAGGAGTGAAGTTCGCGGTCAATGTATATTGCCCCAATAAAGGAATCTCAGTAATAGAAAGGTGACAATATATTCAAAGTGCTGCATGTCTTAAACTAATTTAGCAGATGTATCTTTGGGTCGTCTGGGCTGAGGAATGGCCCTTGTCCACAAAAGAGGCACTAGTTGCAACACAACAAATATAATTCTTTGAAGCGTTAATGGTAATCGGGAAGGACACTATCTCCTTGGAAACAGTGCACATGATCTTTATATCTGAAAAAGAAAGAATTTCTTCATAGTCGCTTTTTGGTTTGACTTCCGCCATCAGACATGTGACCGCAGTGGACCCAGTATTGCTTAACCCTGAGTACTTTTCTCATTAGCACATTTCTTGAACGTATCCATCAATATTGGCTGTAGAAAATGAGCGTTACGTGATAATGTACACTACTGACAAGCATGCATCTCAAACACATGGTAAATATACATTGTGGTTAGTTCCATGTGAAGTTACACAACCAGAATATAAACAAGGAAGCATATTAACACCTGAAGAAGCTCTTTGGCGTCATAGCTTTTGTTTATGGAACTAAGATATTTGGTAATACTGAGCTGCGTAAAATCCTTACACAAACGTTCACTCTATGCCCAGATATCTAAAGCCAAATTGCAATGAATATTTGGTGCATTTCTGGTATGACTGTTTGATTCGTCTTCTCAGATTTTGTTAATTATTATGTCATCAATGCGTCTTTACAGATTCCCTATTTGTCCATAGAACATCCACACGTTCAAGCCTTGGAGTGGAAACATTCATGGAATAGTTGATATCCATCACCGTGAGTTACTGTGTTTCTACACGAGTTCTTGTCGCAGCCATCATGGAATGCTAAACCTGTTTTCGAAAACAGTGTCAGCTTAATACCGTTATAGGATACAAAAAAACTTGGCACTTTGACGTTCACCTTGATTTTTGGTTTATTAGAATATATGTACACGTGTTATTACCAAAGTCTGTCTTTTCTCACACGGATGTTTAGGAACATGTGAGAGTGATGAGCCAAGAGTCCCTCCTAAACGTAATTCCTGGACCGTTTTGAAGAACACATAATGACATGTCTTGATTATGAAACACTTCCTCCTCTTAAAGCTGTTTTCAGTTTACACAGCCATAATAAATCATAATTGCACAGTAGGTGATACATGTTCTGTGATTCTGTGCCCTGTTCTTCCTGTTCCATGTCGGTGCTATCACTCTGAACCCAGGTTCACCAGGGTTAGCATTAAAGCTCCATTCCTTACTTGCATAGCACATACCTCACACGACGTAGAAACAGTCAGCTATGAAACCACACAAATATTAATCCACATAAAACTACACTGGTTGAGCAAATGTTCTTATGTGCCTGTCCTTGGACTGTTTTAGACTGTACTGGGCCACCAGGAGCGCCTGCAAGAGAATAGAAGTACAAACATTCAAATCATAATAGTCTTTGCCAAAAGAGGTTGTTCGACCCCAAAGTTACAAACTGGTGGAACAGTAATTTGATACGCCACGACCCTTGTGTTTTTCTTGATTCCAATACATTTGGGTTCAATCTACATTTAGTATCTTTGGAGGATTTGGAAACCATTCTAGAATTGTAAATTCGTCCAGTATCATCCAACAATGAAGCTGACCATTGGGGTATTATTACAATCATGAATGTCAAACGGTGCTTGAAGCTCGCTGTCAATACAAATAACGTGATGACAAGAAAATGGTGAGCTTGTGCCCATAATGTATCAGAATAGTTGGCAAGAGATGATGTCGCTTATATTCTGGTATCATTGCGAACAAACACAAATGGCATTGTGTATTCATAACTAAATATTTGACAATCCTCTACAATAATTATTGAATTTAATCATGAAATATTAATTGTATCGATATATATGTTGGATACATACACACAGGCAACAGACTACCCGTACACAGGGTCGCCATATTGTTGTTGATAGTGTTGTAGGCTTTAAGAGAGTTACCCGGATCTAACTGTGGCCTCTGATCTGGCCTCGGCGTGGGTTTCCTGGTGACGATGTTGACCACTGTATCTCCTGGTTTCCCATCCGGCGTACGGCTTGCGTGCGGGTTCCACGTTATAATTGGAATAGTTGTCGTTGTAAATGAACTTTGGGATGTCGTAGTTGGAATTATTGACGTTGTTGCTGCTGTCGTTTTTCGATTTGCTGAGTAATCTGGTGGAGAAAACGAACGCACGTCAAACATGTCAAACGTACTTAACTCTCAAATGCATTCTAAATTATAAAAAACATTTGGAATATTAACAACGATAGAATATGATTTACTGCCATGTGGAGCACGGCACACTACCATTTTTATATGAGAGCTTGCCTGAAGTTTTTGAGTGTGTGTCAACTTGAGAAAAGTAATAAGATTGTTCCGTTCAACTTCCAGACAAAGAACTGCATGTCCCAAAATGTATGTATGTATGTATGTATGTATGTATGTATGTATGTATGTATGTATGTATGTAT
>VKKT01001219.1:53568-65870 GCA_008038995.1 Haliotis laevigata
ATGCATGTATGCATGTATGTGTATATGTATTCATGTATGTAGGTATGCATGTATGCGTGTATGTACGTAGCTTGTCCACAGTCCAGATTTACAACTACCAAACCGTCCTCATCAACATAGCTCACCATATAGTATCATATTCTCAGCATCCTTCCCTACTGAGTTGGAAGACATGCACGTGTAACTGCCAAAGTCAGTGTCCTCCAGGTTCCTGATCCTCAGACTGAGGGTCATTGTATGTTCCGCTTCGTGATATATCTCTACCCTGTACTTGCCACCATTGGATATCACCACCCCCTTCCTCATCCAGACACTGATCGCCTGGGGGTAGGCAGAGATCTTGCATTCCAGTATTGTCTCTCGACCGACGTCTTGACCAATCCGTTTGTTAGGGAGGCTTACCTCGGGTGGAACTGTTTGAAAACAACGATGTGATAGTATTCAAGTTAATATAACAAAATATCATTAACATGAAAAGTTACAAAGATGACAGTGTTAATAAAAGGCTAAGCTGTAAATCAAACAAAGAGACACGTGACCATTCATTATTTTATTGAAATTAAACGACTACTTGAAGCCCTACTTGGATAGTTTACTAGTAAATCAGTAACACCTCAATCAATATAACAGAGGTGATCAAAAACGCCACGAAAGTACGTTGTTCATAAAATGCAGCCATACTGAAATAGTGTATTTGTACAGTATTATTGTAACCCTTCGTACAAATGTCACTGTGCATGTCAGTAATTAAAGACGGACAAATTCAATTTGACAGTTCAGACCCAACAGTTCAGTTTTGCTACAAATTGATCATGGATAATGAAAAGTGATTTGTGTATCACTTTTAAGAACGATTTATACCTAAAATAATGTCCTTTCAACGTTCCATGTTTAATAATGCCCCGAGAGTTTTCATCACAAACTTACATTCAACCGAAATCCGTATCAACCTGTTTACGGCTGGCGGTACACCGTTGAAGGCGATGCATTCATAGTTACCACCGCAGTACCGACTGACGTTGTGGATGAGGAGGACTTCTCCGCTGATGCCGATCTCTAAAATACAGCAAAACATGTCATATCGATAGAACAATCAACGGTAAAGTACAACATATCGAACACTATATATCAGGTTTAATAAACCAGTTATTATAACGGCTACAACGACTGCATACCATAACAGAGAATAAAATCTTCTTTACCAATTTGCATCCATTAAACAAAACACGACATAATATTTTTTATCATTTCACAAGTATCTACTCATTGCTCTTAAAGGTACAAATTCTGGATTTGTATTTCCTTTCATACAGCAGATATAATGCACTTTCACTTTTACTTTACTTACATATACTTAATTGTAAGTGTGACGTTAAAACGGGACACGTACATGATCAAAGTGTCAGTCAGTGTTCATTCAGATGCTTGTGGCAGAACAAAGTTTACAGTTAGAATGGACAGAAATAAATTAAATGTATGCATAAACTGAATGTATGCATGAATTATTATGCATGAAGTGAATAGAATTAAAATTCATCCAAGACCAGGAAGAACGTATTTCAACCATGCGTAAGAAATACGGTTCATGCTCTTACATTCATGCTGGTAACTTAAATTAAAATACTTCAAATCAAAGTGAATCAATTTTAGATTCATCCAGAAACTGTCATTCCCATTCCGTAAATAATACCAATATTGTTCCGTGCATCTTGGACTATGTGGAACTATCATTATATTCAATCGTAAAAGAACGAATTATACATTTAAAACGAGGCTTTTAAAGATGCATTTTACCTTTAACACATGTAGAAGAGAATTTTGATGATACATATATTTGGTAAGTTGATCAACGCGTAATTGCAGCTACATTTCCATCTCTGTAGATTGTCGAATAACCGCATTTTATCCTCAGCAGTCAATTCCATTTGTGCTTGTTTATTATGCTCATGCATGCGGGCTACATGCATGGCGTGTTAGTGATTGCCCGGATTCGGTTCTAATGCCGATTTCGTGTTCGAAAAAGGTTATTTCACATTTCACCTTTTTCTGTGCTATAACACAATCCTTCTGGCATGAGTATCGTCTTAAGGTATTTAAAAAAGATGAAACGAAATTATGTAGTTTCCATGGTATTGCTTGAGGCACCGAGGTGTACATGGTATTTACAATGTACTTTGAAAATATCGAGTTGAGTGTCAACATCAATATTGTATATGATGCGCATGTACCTTGGACGCTTTTTTAGCTGCAGTTCAGACATGAAAGAAGCATCATGACACGAATGCATTTATTATACATGTAGACTGAAATACCACGAACAGAAACATCATCAGAATGCGCTGCTATGATCTCAGAGGCAGAAACTCTACGATTTGTTTTCACTTCTCAATGATTCTCAAAATCACCTATGGTTTAGTCAGTTACCGTTATCAACATGTAACTACTGTTCCGTTTCAGTTATATGCAAATGATAGAGTTTGCATATGTACCCTGGAGTGTGTTTTCCTGGGAAAGGACTTGAACACTAGGAATGATAAGCCCAATAGTGCACCATGCACCTGAGTTGGTGAACATAATATATGGCTGTACATGAGGGATAGTGAACATTGGTAAAGGACCTGTACACACGGGGTGGTGGGCACCGATATAAGACCTGCACACAAGAGGGTGGTGGGCACCTGTATAGGACCTGTACACAAGGGGTGAGGACACCGATATAGGACCTTAATACAGGGAGTGGTGGGCACCTGTATAGGACTTGTAACAAAGGGCGGTAGGCACCGATATTTGACCTTCATACAAGGAGTGGTGGGCACCTGTATAGGACCTGCACACAAGGGGTGGTGGGCACCTGTACACTCACGTGCAAATGAAACGTCCCCAAGTATTTTTCAGCTACCAAACAACACAAGCACAAACACCAATAGATATGAACGTTTCATATGCATAACGAAGGTGTATGTAAAACATGTCTGACATAAAGAAAGGGAACGTGGTAAACCTAACAGTGGTACAGGGAATGTTGTCACATGGGGGTCGATTGTCCAGTATTCGAGCATTTCTCGTCAATGGAGGGTGTGGAAGCTGTAGAATCCGACGTCCAAGATGGCCCCACAAGTGCTCTGTCGGAGACATTATCAGGAGATCTTCGTGGCCAAGGCTGGACGGGCACGTTGTTGACGTTGAGAATGGCCGTTGTGACAAAAGCGGTGTGAGGTGTTCTATTGTCTTCTTGAACCAAGGTTCCCGCATATTGCATATCGATGAAACGCAACAACGTGCCGTCCGGTCCCAACGCCAGACAGGTCTTCGGGGTCATCAGTTCTGTTCAAATGGAACCTACTCTCGACGCTGTAAAGGACCCGTTGCCGGGTCCGTTGCTGCCACTGACGAACATTCGATATTACGGCGGTAACGTCATGCCCCTAAACGGTCTATAGGCTCCGATTTCCATGTTGACGTTGTCGTCTGGACACTGACCACCTGCTGACGCGATGTCCAAGGCTAAACACTGAATATGACGTCACGGCGAGGAATCTGTTGCTTAAATGAAGCGTCCGTATATAACGGTCCTCTTGTGGGGTAGTGAGTTCCGGTCGTCGCTCCTCGGCCCGTCTGCTTTCCGGCCAGCTTGTCTGTAACATGTGACCAATGTCCCAATCGTTCTTTTTGCACAACCCAGGATTCTTCCAACATGGTCGTGCGTTGCTCCCACCTGCAGCATGCCAATCGGTCTTTCTCTCTTTTCTGCTGTTAATCGAGTGGTGGGCACCGGTATAGGACCTGCACCCAAGGAGTGGTGGGCACCAGTATAAGACCTGCACACAAGGGATGTGGGAACCGGTATAAGACCTGCACACAAGGAGTGGTGGCCACCGGCATAGGACCTGCACACAAGGGATGTGGGAACCGGTATAAGACCTGCACACAAGAAGTGGTGAACTCCGGTATAGGACCTGCACACAAGGAGTGGTGGGCATCGGTATAGGACATGCACACAAGGGGCGTGGGCATCGGTATAGGACCTGCACACAAGAAGTGGTGGGCACCGGTATAAGACCTGCACAAAAGGAGTGGTGGGCACCGGTATAGGACCTGCACACAAGATGTGGTGGGCACCGGTATAGGACCTACACACAAGAAGTGGTGGACACCGGTATAGGACCTGCACACAAGGGGTGGTGGGCACCAGTATACGACCTGCACTCAAGAAGTGGTGGGCATCAGTATAGGACCTGTACATATGGGATGTGAGCATCGGTATAAGACCTGCACACAAAGAGTGGTGCACACCGGTAAAGGACCTACATACAAGGAGTTGTGGGCACCGATATAGGACCTGTACACAAGATGTGGAGGACACTAATATAGGACCTGCACACAAGGAGTAGTGGCCAGTGGTATAGGACCTGCACACAAGGAGTAGTGGCCAGTGGCATATGACCTGCACACAAAGTGTGGTAGACACCGGTATAGGCCCTGCATACAAGGGGTGATGGTCACCGGTATAAGACCTGCACAAAAGCAGTGGTGGGCACCGGTATAAGACCTGCACTCAAGAAGTGGTGGGCATCAGTATAGGACCTGTACCCAATGGATGTGAGCATCGGTATAAGACCTGCACACAAGGAGTGGTGCGCACCGGTATAGGACCTGCACAACAGGGGGTGGTGGGTACCGATATAAAACCGGTACACAAGGAGTGGCCGGCACCGGTGTAAGACCTGCACACAAGGGGTGGTAGACACCGGTGTAAGACCTGCACACAATGGGTGGTAGACACCGGTATATGACCTGCACACAAGGGGTGGTGGGCAGCGGCGTAGGACCTGTACACAAGGGGTGGAAGGCACCGGTGTAGCAACTGCACCATTGGTTGGCGGGCACCGTTGTAGGACCTACACACAAGGGGTGGTGGACAGCCAGTTAGGACCTGCATAGAAGGAGTGATGGGCGCCGCTTTAGGAACTGCAAACACGGGATGCAGGATCTGCACATTCAGAATAGGATCGATAGAAGATCAGGTTCAATATTTTGGTTATATAAGTAGATGCTGTTATATATTTATTATACTTATGTACATTTAAAAAAAAAATGCAATGTGCAATTAGAATTAGTTGAAAAAAAAGTACCAACTTTGGTGTTTATGTGTCTTTTTTACGAGTTTCCGATTGACAATACAAATTTGCATTTCATTGTGAACAAATTCTAATTAGTATACCTAGCAAGTAATGTCTAGACAAAACACGTTTACCACCAGGCCGGTCACCCAGTTTCTCACTTACAGTGGAAATCATTATATTCAGCATTGTCGCCTAATCTTGTGGATGATAGACATAGATCCTTATTAAATCCACAAAGAAATAAAGTGGTTTACTCTGCAGCTATGGAAAGTGACAGGTGATCCGACTGAAGAATACAATTTCCTCCACCCCTGACTGTGCCTGTGTCCTATACGTCCCCCTGACGTGATCTTTACGGCCAGATTGACGCCAGACAGACTCCGAGGTTTTATTAAACCAACTGTAGTCCTTAAACACACTTTAATTTCCTTCGTTCAGTGTTCCCTTAATTTCCTGACTTTGATTTCGCTGTCAAGTCCAAACTATGCTAAAAGTAAAGTTCAAAGGATACTGTCAAATACCACACAGCATTTCCTCCATGTCGCCCGAATTAATGGCTTGGATATTTCATCATTTTTCTTTTCCTGTCGTTCCGTATTTATATCTAAGAGGAAATAGCTATCTTTTCGTGTCAAAGTAGCCGCGTTGGAACAGTTATTTCTCAGAACGTACAGCATTGACAGTCGTTCGTGGGCATTTATTACACAGTGGCTATATATAGATGTGTCTTCCCTGTGCCAGAATCGGGTTTAATGCTACTTCGGAGAGTACAGTTCCCATCCTTGAATTGCCCTGACACTTATATTGCCCAACGCCACAATGTAACTTTCCATGCTTTCTCGATATTGAGTCGTGTGTGAGGTTTTCGTACATAAGTTGAAACTTCTGTGGTGCCGACATTGCTTGTTTGCACCAACACAATTGTAAACCATTGTGATGCTTTGTCTGATGCAGCCAAGTTCTGAAACTTCATGTATAGTAGAAAAAAGTGTTACTTCGAATGGATATTAACAAATTTTGGTACATAATGAATGCCACGATAATATTACAGTGTAAATTTCTATACCAGTGCAAGGTCAAAACATGTATTAATCGTGTTGTACATTTTGCAAGTAACCGTGCCATTTAAGTTTGGAGACTTTATTCCTTCAGAATATCCGTACATATCTCGAGGTAAAAATCTTCAGCTGATCTCTACGTCGAAACAGTATACAACTATTGCAATAAGCGAGCGAGAAATATTCTCTCAATATCACCATGAAATAGACATGAAACTTAGCTTCACATGTTGTAACCATGTGGGGATCGAACTTCAAACGACGAGCGAACACCTCAACCTCAAGCGAACACCTCAACCTCACCTCTTGTTACAAGAATGACAATAGGAACGCGGGTATAACTGTTGTATACCAGTCACTCTGGGATAGGAAACAGGTACATATTTTGCAGTGACAAATCTCATAAAACATCAACCTCTGAAGATAGGTACTGTTGTTCAAATAGAAAAAACGTCAGCATCAGAGAATATTCAACAGTCTTTTTTCCCCCTGATGAACAGATGTTGTTGGACGTAAACAACAAAATACAGGTGAACTGTGTATGAATGGGTCACTGAAAATCATGGATGACACCAGGTGGTTGCTGTGCTATGCACCATAGGTATGTGCATGTCAGTATAGAATACCATCCAAACGTCTTGAAGCAACTGGCATCAAACAATCACAGGCACCATGTGACCACCACTGTCAAAGGTTGAGTAGTAGGCAGCCAAACAACCATGACCGGACTGTTCTTTTGCTTCTTGATTAACAAATTCCCCGATTAACGAACCCTAAATATTGACGAAGGTTTTATACCTTCTTAACAGGACTCGTCGCAGGATTTCTAGATCGCCGGGTCGTACGACAGGGGTTCATCGTATATGCATGAGTATAATTTTACGTATAATTTTACACAGGTACAACGGCTTAAACATTGGCATTACACAATACAGTTACAGAGATGGTTACCAGAGATATTTTATATACATTTTACTATATTATTGTCATATTCAAAGGAGCTTTCAGGTAATTATTGTCTAGTGGGTTACTTTGGGAATCACATAAAATGAACATGCAAACAAAACCAAATATATCTTACTATTCGTGCCTGGGCAGAACTCACTGTCTTTGCTAACATCGTCCTTGGTGGGATTGTGTCTGTACCACGTGACGGTTGGCATGGGGATTCCTGTGACATTGCATATGAGTGTCACCGTCTCGCCTTCTCGTACAGCCATGTCCTCGGATGACAGCTCAGGTAAAATTTTTGCTGGCACTAAAAGCCAAGTAAATTGTACATTAAATGTGGTGAAATGATAAAGGGAATATCTGAACTGCTGTTATAATGACTATAATGATAATGCATGTAGTTAACAGCGATCATTTGTAGAGCTTAGTTTCAAAGTTATGATTTAATGATGCCAGTTAAACTGTCTTTATGGACCAGAATGCAACATGCAACATAAACGAATTAAATATTTTTTTGAAGCCCGTTGTCTCAACTTAACCTCGGGACAAAAACATTTGTCAGTATTCACTGAACACGATACCATGGGTAATATATGCAATTTATGTAACATGAAAAAACTAGCAAGTAGAACATTTGTGTTTGCAGGAAAGTTTGCAGAAAGTATTTCCTGTAGTGAAACAGCTGATCGGTTTGCAATAGTGGAGATAACGATTTCCATAGCTTTATTTCTTAAAATTAATCACTTTTAAGCGCCCAGATACTGTGTTTACAATGTGATAAACATGTTCCAAAAGAAGTTAAAATGCAAAATTTATCCTTTCAAAAAAAGTTATTTTGGTCCAGAAATTTCAATAAAATATATTTACACAAATAAAAGTACATTCCTTGTGATTTCAACAATTTCAATATTATGGGCCATTCTGTTTCTTCCAATAGCGACATGTATAGGACATTGGCTCTGTGCGCCGACTCGATTGATCTTGGGTGAGAATTGGCGCCCAAAGGTAATTTCAGGCCATATGCTGTCACTAACTAAATATGACAAATATTGGTAAGGGGCTCACGGGTTTCGCTCCTTCGTCACAATAAACGTGAAATATGCTGATACCATTTCCCCAGGGTCAGTCCAACATCCCCAGTCTTAGTTAGATATAGAACATAACGTTCCTCCGCTTGACTAGGAACACGATTCGATATTTTCCGGAAATGCTACATTTAATGTAATCAAGGATGTTGATCTCTTGGGAGAGCCCTTTGAAAACGGGATCGATGGTAGGTAAATACCTCAGTATAATTGTGACTGAAAACGCACACTGAAAATCACAGTGCTTTAAGATTTACTGTCACATTGTGTCACGTTGAATCAAAATCGTAATTACGGGTTTCAATAGCAGCGTTTCACTGCAATTGAGATTATGGGTTGTCAGAAGAGTAGAAACGCCAGTCCCGTCTTCATGCTTTGAACAGAAATGACTCATTGCGACAGGCTCCCTGATTAAACTTAAAATTGAATGTGTACACATGTATACATCAAAAGTCTAAAATTACTGAGAACAAAACCGATCACTTTATCGGAAACATTCTGCTTCATGTGTTCATCTAGAAATATTTTATGATGTAAATACGTGTTTCATAGAGGTATATGGTAGCAAATTGTTCTTCGGTGGAAACGAGGGTAAATATATGTTGTAGGAAAGCTTGACCAGTAATGTAGTGTTCTGAGAATATATCCTACACCCACATATCCTACAGTTTAGGTAAAAAGGAAGTGACATTATACTTCCAATGTCATAACACTTAACTTATGAAGTGAGTGAGTTAGTTGTGTAGCGGCCTTACTTATTCCAGTTTTATAACCGCGAGTCTGTTTAATGCGGCAGAAAACATGTGGTGCCACGTGATAGTGATATCCCAAAAATTAGTGAATTCTAGGTATTGACAAATAACTACATTTTGACTGTCCAAGATATCAAGTGCATCACTGAGAACACGATCGATCTCCAAACCAGTTTGTGGCCATATGCATTATAATGTTGCATCTGGAGACTTCATGTTGACAAACGGACTTTTAAAAACCTTCTTGTCTGACATCTCAAGCAAAGTAGGAAAACCCAAAACATTTTGGAAATTAGAAATCAACTTTGCTGAGCTGTTTTGTGAGTGGCAAGGCAGTGTTTCCTGGAATCCAACTTCGTCATTCAAAAATCGTTCACAGCTTTATCGATTTCCATGTAAATAAGTGACTTCAGTGAACTATTGCTTCAAGGGAATATCAAAGAAGTTATGAAACAACTGAGGGAGACTAATCTCAGAATGGAACTATTTACTAAAAACACAATAACTCACGTTGTTACGAGTTTCTGACTACACAAGGCCATTGAGGAAATCGGTTAAGAAGTAGGAAGTACAGCATATAAAGGTCAGAGTAAAGTCAGCTTTCTTTTGAGCGTAGAAGGCAAAATAGTGATGATGTTTATATGAAAAGTATCGTCACATATGGACGCTTGGGGGATCGTGATTTGTTATTGATGTTACTTTTACCAGGAAATAGGATTCAAGACTTTAGGAGGTTGAAGCTGAAAATATGGTGTCTACACTTTACAACTTTTCTGGTATCAAAGTCTTTGCTCTTTCTATAAAGGTTTAAGACAGCATCATTCGACTCCTTTTCCAGAGTTGGTTGATCTGGGTTTCAGTATTCAAGGATGTAGTAAAGTTGAATGGGAGATATCTGGATGACATATCAAAATTTAAATCATTGCTGATCAGCATGATATCTGATGTAAAAATGTTCACGTGTTTTCAGCTGAATAATTAATTAACTTGCGTTATTATTTATTTGTGAAGGGATAGTGTGTGGTCGCGCTTTTTCCTGATATCATAACTATTTGATCGTGATTCACAACTAAACATATAATGACACAATTCGAATTTCAACAACACTCTAACCTCGACTGCGCTCGAAATAAAATTTAAGATATTTACTTCTTTGAAATGAAAACAGCTGATACAATGCATTGCAAAGCTTAGGAAAACTATTTCATTGAATGTTGTGGCCATCTTGTGTTTACCATTGTCATTGTAAGCGGCAAATATGACGTCATGGTGAACGATAAACTGTGACGTCATGATAAGCTTGTAACATTGTAACATGTAACTGTAATCACTCCTTGAACAAACATGTTGAAACGCCGAGAGAAATTCTTGTTGTGTCATCATATTCTAAATATATTAATGTAAGTACTAGTGTACGCTGCTGAACGCCACCCTGGATACCATATATATAATATCACATATATCTATTTCTTTAACCATCCCGTCTTGCAATGTTCATCCTGGCTTTTTTGTGTTCTCGGTCCTATATGGTAGCTGATAAAATGTTAATTGATACTGATTTCATTTAATGGGATTAAATTTTAAAACAAATAAAATATAAATGCATACACAGACCAAAGTCTTAAGTCTGAATCGAAATTGCTAAGTCTTAAGCTATCACTTTGTTCAAAACCTTTCTACTCTACATTTGCTATCTATTTTATGGTGCCCCACAACACTATGTAATATAATAAACAGTTATAAACGTTACCCCACAGTTAGATATGGATAAAATATGGTTTTACTAACATATATACACAAAGTCATGATAGAGCCTTTCTTCCATTACGATACAAGTAATCGTATATGATAAAAACTAGAGGGGGTAAATCATCTAAATTATGGGCTGTGGTAAGTATTTTAAAGAGAAGAAATTACAAAGTGTTCGTCTGAATGTGTATGTCACCACACCAATTATATTATTATTCCATTCGTCATTTCAGATTAACACTTTGCTTTCCGGTATAAAAGCGCGACTACGCATAAAATATGATCTGGCAATTAATCTTATCATGTTCATAAAATTCTTCTAAGTTGTGCGAGGAAACTCAAACGCGAAAGAAATGGTTATTTGAGTTTCACTGCCAATATAGGAATCGGTATTAATCAGGCATGACTTCACCAGCTAAAAGAACCATGGCATATATTTGAGTATCAATAAACACATTCAGCACCTTTGATATTTCGTTTTTATGATTCTTTTCTTCGGAATCAATATCACGTTCTTGTGTTAAAGCTGTGCCCGTCTTGAATTGCTTTTCGTATGAAATATCTGGTTTCAACTCATCAGTTTACTTTATCATAATGTTATGGTTTCCTCAAAACAATCATTATGGTGTTGCACGTGTATTTGTGTAAAGAGTAAAGTGCACATTTTCATTTCATAGCAATATGGCTTTTGATTTCATACTGTCTCTGATCTAACGAAACATACGCAAATTTTTAAATTGTTTTACAATTCTAACAAGGAATAGATGTTATTAGTTATCTAACCATCATTATGTTTTTACAAAAAAGCAGTTTGAATGTATTTAATGTACAATATTAATGTATGTAATGAACGATTGCAACTAAAGTTCACGATTGTTTCTGAGAAAGTCTGTCACTGAAGGTACTGATGCATTGAGGTCAATATGCTGAAATTCAAAACTTCGTAAATTGGCAGCTATCTGATTTGGCAGGTTTGGCTTGGTACGCTTTGATAAAATCGTTACCTATTACGTTGAGGTTGATGGTTTTGATCTTGACAGGACTTGTGTTGATTTGGCAGCTGTATATTCCCTGATCACGATATCTAACAGAACGGATATGAAGATTCCAGTCCTTCGTGTAGGGTCTTTCAATACTCAGACGCTCATCGTCGATGATGCGCCGGTCCTCAAACGTCAACAACGTCGACAGCTGATCGGTCCACACCACCTGTGCGAATTAGAGACAACGCCGTTGGAACTCGTATAACTCGGTCCATGATGTATTTTGGGGTATGAGAGATGACAATAAATTGTTTATGATGTCTGGCATGTGCTGAGGGATGGCAGTGAAAAGATTGCACATATCGACAATTAACACATAAGCAAAGCCAACACTAACACACTAACACAGACGCAAAATGTCTACATTAACATACCACAGACAATTGCAACATGCATGTAAAATGAATAGGTGAGGTGAGGTGAAATTTGGTTTAACGTCGTGCTTGAGAATATTACGCTCATATGACGACGTGCATACGTGTGTATGTGTGTGCGCGGCTGCTTGTACTAGCCCAGACTGAAGCTGGTTTTATAGTGCTAG